>VYZP01062032.1:0-185594 GCA_013400635.1 Hypocryptadius cinnamomeus | reverse complement strand
GATCAGATGACTGTAAGCAGCATCTGTGTACTTCCATTATTTACTTTATAGCTTCATTTCACTGACTCTCAAATCACAGTCACCAAGGTAGAATTAAATCAAAGTATATTTACAGGATTGTGAACACTGTGCTTTAAAGGAAATAGTCTTAATTATCTTAATGTATTTTTAAAAGCACATTATAGTTACAACAGGTGAGCATTCCTTGTGAATTGTAAATAATGTGTAGAAATAAGTGCTCTGCTATGATCAGCATAGTGCCAGCTTGTCATATTTAGGTGCCTAAAATTAGAGGTGTGAGATCAAGATTTTCAAAAATGTATATCACATATGGGGAAAAGCATTGTAAACTGCTGTCTCAGACAACACATCCAAAGGCCTCTTAAATTTCTTTGGCTTTCCCTCATTTTTAATCACAAAAGAAAATGCCTCTGACTTTCACAGGAGATAAATACCAGCATTTCTCCATTGAGATGGTAAATTTGAGTTTGTGAAAAATTTTTTCTTTCCCTTAAAGGTCTCAGTATAGCACAAGAGCCTTAGTAATTTTGCCATATCTGAGGGGTTTGAGGAGAAGAATTCTGAGCAAAGCATCATATAATTCCCTGTAATAAACCCTATATTTCTGATGCTCTTCCGATGCTGTGTCACCAGAGAGGAACAGCTCAGGCGCTTCAAGGGTGATGAAAACCAGTTTACAGGCTGGGGATTGAGACTGTTCTGGACCACTCAGATTTGTGTTTGTGCCTTGACACTGCCACCTTCAGATGTCCTCGTTTGTCCCCTGCGGCCGGTGGAGCGTTTCCGTGACCTGTGTCCCGAGGAAGTGGCTGATTTGTTTCGTACGGCACAAAGGGTCGGGAACGTGGTGGAGAAACATTTCTGTGGCACTTCCCTCACCTTTTCCATCCAGGTTGGTAAACCAGTCAGCTGAGAAAGGTTTAATGGTTTGTTTTATCAAGCTTTCAGCCTTTTTCCTTAGTCCAATCACAAAAGGGCATTGGAACATCAAGGAGCAATAAATGCAAAATAACAGTAATAACAGACAAGAAGCCAAATAACTGCATTGCAGTCTTCCAGATTTGCCATTGAGAAATCTAAAGAGGAAACCAGTGGGAAAGTGTGGTTAATTAACAACTGCAAAGCCTTGGATAAAGCCAGCAAACTCTCCCAAATGCTGTGCTTGTTTGTGAGTATTTCAGGAAATATTCTTCCTTCAAAGTGTTTGCAGGGTTGACCTCTAGAGAAGGCAGCCACAGCCCCTGTTCCACACACAACCCACTGCATACACTTGAGATAGGTGATCCCTCCTCACAGATATTTATATGCAGGCAGAGAGCTGTAGCCATGTAAATACATTATAAATTCTGACCTTTCAGTTGTTTGTGCTGGGTGTTTTTATACCAAAAATGAACTCCGTTTAAAGCAAACCAGGAGACTAAACCCATTCATTAGAATCAGAATTTAAGCAAGCATAGTTTGATTAAATTCTTACTTCCACATATGATTTTATGTTCACAAGGATCAGAAATTTATTGCTAGCTATTGAAAAATATAATCTGAAAAAATGAAAAATAGAAACTGTTGTTTTTGTGATGTGAGATAGTTTCCCTCTTTGCTGGGGTCTGATATGGAAAGGAGCTTTATCCAAAAAATTAGTGTTGAATGGTCAGGAAAAATATGCTAATCTAACAGACAGTGTAATTGATGTAAATAATTATTGAGTAAGATTTCTGAATTCCTGTGTGATCCTTGTTAGATCCTCTAACCTGAGAATTTTCCCTTTGCTTACAGGACGGCCCTGAAGCTGGACAAACAGTGAAGGTGAGTGCTTATTATGCAGAATACAAATTAAGACACAATTATAGGAACTAATAAAAGATCAAAGCCCGTCATCTGCAGTGCATTGCTGTATTGTTACTTTATCCTTGAGATCAAAAAATCCCAAGTGTACAATAGCAGTAAGTACTTTTTATTGAAATTGCACAAGATAATGTTTACACGTTTTCCTCCTGAACAAAAATTTTCAATCAAGAAAATATCTTTTCTAAGCTGCTGGGTGTATTTATGCAAGGAGAGCCTCATGAAAAAGGCATCTGGTTTAGTTTTTTGTTTGTTTTATGGAGAAAATATTGCCCTTCCATTCAGGATCTCTTTGTTTTTCTGTTTATTGCCTAATGAGTTGTAGCTAATTGTAGGAACAGTTAAACTGAACCACATTATAAAAATATACCTTTTGTCTATGCTTTCTCTCAGCGTATTCATATCACATTCTTGTTACTGAAGTTCAAATGTAATGGGCCCAGTGAAGCTAAAAACCAGATTTTAAGTGCACTTCCAAAAAAAAAAGGTGGGAGGGTGGAAGGGAAGAGAAGGATTTATGATTATATTCTCCACTTGAGTAATAACACAGATAACATCCAAGATGTCTCTCCAGCCATGTTTCACTGCCTCATAATGCAAATGCAATTGCATGTGTAGTTAGATGATATGCCTCAACATTAGATAAAGACTATTTTTTACGTTTGGAATCAGAGGAAAGTCAAATATGGCTATGGGTTAGCACTTCGTAAAATCAAATTAGATGTCTCAGAGAACCTGTTTGAGTTGATTAAGATAACTGTAACAACCAAATGATGGTGGATAGGAACATTTTACTTTTTTTTCAATTTGCTGATTTGACCTTATTTTTCCTTCTGCCTTTTGCTGCCTGCTTTGAATATTTAACAGAGAGGTAATAGGGAGAGAGAAGAAGAAATTAGAATATCACCAAGCTTGGGATGTGATGAAGGAATGCAACACAATTTATTTCTGTACTGTGACAAAACAGATTCCTTGACTCATGACTTTGAGTGCATTGGGTGGGTTTCACTGGCAGTGTCTGTTGATAGGTAAAATAATAAGTTTAGGTACTTTTGAAGTAAATTTTGTTATTATCACCACTATGATTTACAAAGAAAATCTGAGGATTTATTTTAATAACTTGGACAAGTGTTTTTCTCTCTGTTAAGAAAAGTTATATAGGAATGGTTATATGTGAGAAGAATTATTTATATGAGTGGGCAAAGGAAGATGTAAAAATTCCCATCTTCTGTGATTGTGAATAGTAACAAATGCTTATGTAGCCTTTAAAAAGGCAGGAAGTTCTGTACTGCTTTGGGTTTTTACTGGAAACAAAGAGCATTAAGTGTTTATTGCAAAATGGCAGCCACCCTTCATGCCTCCTTCTCACACTTTTAATAAACACTGAGATTAAAATGACCCATTCTTACAACTGTGAACCCCTAGACTTTGCAATTATGAGCATGTATTCATAAATCAGAGGTTATCAGTTTACATTTCTCTACTTTTCTGCATCATTGGGCAACACAGTAATTTATCATCATCGCTTTGGGATGTTTATCATCCAAAAATGCCAACAACTATTTTCTTCAGAGAATTTAGAGCTTTCAAAACTTCAATCAGGAAAGAAATTACTGTGATCAAGATCTTCTTTTAAGTGAACAATAGGGTGGATACATAAATAGCTGGTTTCATTTAAACTTTACTGAATCACAAAGCTTGAAACAACACCTATGTGACCTACAAATAATTTATGAACCTTAAATTCAATGTGTCATGTTTCTGGATGTGGATTTATTTAGGTTTTTTTTTCATGTATGAGAATCCACAATAATCCAGTCTCCTCTGAGAGAGCTTTTAATTAAAATTTCTGGAACAGACCAAACATTAGAAAAACATTCTAAAAGTAAAAATAGCAAAACATCACAAATATCCAAGGGAGTTTGTGGAGACTGTTTAAGTAGGGTAGGCAAGCGTATCTCAGGAGCTAATTAGGTGTAGCTGATTTTGCTTTGAATGGGGTTACATACCAGATGGTTTCAAGAGTCTTTTCCAGTTGTATTTTTTGTAATTCTGTATACCTGTTAAATATATAAATAAATACTGTATGTGCTATGGAGGAACAGAAATACAGGAAGCAGGAGAAGAATATTGACTTTTCAATTGCTCAGTACAAAATTTTACTAGAGAATGGGAAGAGCTATCAGCCTAGCTCAAGACAAAACCTGAGAAAATCTGTCTGAAAAAGATTAAGGAATTCTCCTTATTTGTCCACAAGAAGTAATGATAATCCATGTACAAGAAAAATCTTGAAGCTGAATATGAGTCTCAGGTCTTTCTTAGCAATGGAGATGCTGAAAATTATATGTGCAATGTATGCAAGAGGTTGGAAGGAGATAACCCTTTCCATGTGATTTTGGCTAGAAATCAGTGATAAAAGATTGTCTGCCAGTGTCACATGTCCCTTTTGATGGTGTGAAAGCTGCTGGTTTGTGCCTCTTGTGTTAAAGCCTTTCTAGTTACCTAATGGGAAGCTGTCCATGATCTAATTGTAGTTTCATTATTGCTGTACTCTGTTCCTCCTTTGCATCTAAGGTAGCAGAGCCTGCAGGACAATGTTCTAGGGCAGCTTATGGCCCTTGTAAATTCCCCTGTACTGTGTGTTTTCACTGGATGGGTCTTTGGAAGTAATTATACCTGACCCTCAGTTCACCAATATTTGTAAGTATAGATGGGTCTTTTCCCACCCTTTAGCAGCTGGAAATATACACATGGTAAGGGATTCTGAGCCCTGTCCCAAGTCTCAGACTGTAAAATAATGTCATATATTGCTTCATAACATTTTTCATAGCTTTCCACCTATTGTACCTATTCCAGCCCTGTCACCTGTTTATGAGAGAAACAATTGTCTTCCTCCAAAGATGGTCACAGACTTGCACACTGTTTTATTGTGAGAGGTTCTTCAACCACTCACAACAGAGAACTTGAGTATCTGGCACCTGAACAGGGTGTCATCAAGCAAAACCATCTTTTAGCATTCAAGAGATTTTGAATACTTATTTCTTATTATTTGAGAAAAGGAGGAAATTGTGTTTAGGTCCTCCCTTAAAGACTATTAATCTCTGCAATTTTGAGCTCTCTTTTTATTGGATAACACAAAACCCATGGTGTCCTTGTGCCAGGAATGGAGAGTGAGTTTCATGCTGGTTCTGTTTGAGAATGCCTTAAATATCCAGGCAATTTCATGGATCAGGGAAATCAGCTCTGCATCTTAATGCAGGGCTCTTATTGCTATGTCAAGTGAGCAACGTTTCAAGATTTCCCTGGTATGTTTTATAGCCTTCTTTTCATCATCAAGTCAGCAAATGCTCTGGCTGCCTGGGTGGATGTATAGCTTAGTGTAGAATAAGCTCTCAGGTTTACCTTTTACGTGAGATTCAATCACAAGAAACTCCATGGATTCTGTACTCTGTAAAGGCTAAACAAATCAAGCTGGCAGGAGCATGAAGCAACTAATTTGTCTGTAGAGACAAGATAATATTGCACAGCGAGTGTCCATTGCACAAACACGTATGAACACATCCTCTATCTTGCAGCAGTGTTGAAGTCTCCAGCAGTTCAGCATCTCCTCTGTTATCCATGAGAAAGGAAGGGCCTGTTTGCCAATTACAGGTCCCCCTAAATAAATGAGAAAGCAAAGCTCATGGTGGCAGTGTGGGTATGTGTGCAGAAACTTATTTTATATGTCACACATTCCACTGGTTATTTTACACTGAGAAGATTGTCTCATGATTATTTTTGATGTACATATTTTTCTTTTCCAGATGTTTTTTAATGCTGTGTTAAATCAATCCACCTGGCTTGCATTCCTCAGAAATCTTAACCTGAGCTGCGGAGCCCAGGGCTCATTTAAGCCCACAGCAGCCTTTTCTTTCATCCTCTTTGTCTATTTATGTCTTGACCCGAAGTACTGGACTTGAGGTTTGAGTCTTTAAATTTAATCAGATCACATTGCAGACTAATTGCATCGGAAGGATTAAATTCACTAACTGCAATGCTTTTGATGCCTCAGCCTTCTTTCCCTGCAGACCAACAGAAATGAGCCCTGGTTTAGTGAAGTACTAGAAACCCTCTTTTGCTCTCTTAAAAGAACAAAAAAAAGCTGGTGTTTGAGAAATGTAAAGATTTTTCTTACATTTAAACAAATCTAAAAACTCAGATACAAAAAGACATGGAAGCGACAAATTTTTGAAAACCAGATTGTGCTGAAACATGTGAACAAATCGTCTCCTGTGCTTTACCCTTAAGAATGATAATTCTCTTGGAATCTTGTGAGACATCCAAAAATGATTTGAGGAAGTGCAGCAGTGTCTTTGAATTGCTCTGAGAACCACACTAATAGTATTTGGTTGGAGACTATGTAATATTGTGGACAGGTAATTGGTACAGCAAATTCAGTAGTCTCAGGGCTGCTACATCTGGTTTGAGCTCAAAATTTTCTTTCTATTTCAGTACTATATTTAGTTTGGGGTGGTTTGGGGTTAGTGATGTGTATTTGCAAAGCTAGGATTATACTGCCCCTTACAGAGACAGAGAAGCAGCAGGATCATCCAGATCATTTCTCCTCCCTTCCTTGAAGTCTTTTGCCAGCTCTATGGTTTTCACTCACTCTAAATAATAATTCCTGCCCTTTCCTTCAGGGATTTTTTTTCAAAATCTGCCTTGTGTTGGTCTAAATTTCTTTCCAGTCCTTTGGCCAGACCTGTGTTTTCTATGATGCAAAATAAGTCCTAACAAGTCTTTGCTTTGTGAGCTCCTTATTTCTGTTCATAACATGTAGCATTTCATTTTTGACTCAACAATAAGCTTTCCAGAAAAAACATATTGTTATTTTGTTTGCCATGCCTATAGATTTAAGAGGCACTGGTAAATCTGTAAACACTTCCCTAAAACAAATAATAATATACAGGGCCTAGAATGAAAACAGTTCTTTTGCCCCCATAATTTGTACAGATCAGTTCCTGTACTTCAAATGCGTAACAGCTGACAGAAGTAAGAGCTGTCTGTGTCCAGTATATACCCATGGAAAGTTTTAGAGATTGTTTTGAAGACTGAAGAAGATGAAAGAAAAGTGAGAAGATGGAAACAGCCTAGTGATTGATGGACATAACGCCATCCTAGCTGTGAATACCAAAGGCCCCAAGGCACTGATAAATTGAAATGATGACCTGGATAATGAAGTCTGATCTAGAAATACTGGGTTGTGAAGTTCCCTGAAGGGATGGGGACTGAAATTTTTGAAAGATTCTCTTTAGCAGTGAATTATGATAGTTCTGCATCTAGATTATTTTGAATTTCTAGTAGTGAATGTCATGACATGCTGTACCTCTGACTTGTAAAGCAATATAATCCTCTGTCTCTGTAAAAACACAGAATAGTCTGTATAGACTATAAATATAAAAAACCTAACCAAATAAACAAACAAAAAAAATCACCCAACAAAGAACTGTTAAAAATAGGCCAGTATAAATGAGGATAGTAAATGAAATTTCCAGAGATTTAAGTTGAAGAATGGTGATGAAAAGGAACATTTTACTATTCTGTGCTAGCAGTTCTACCCTTCTCTCCTGCCATATGGATTTCTTAGATGAATGTTCTCTTTAGGTAGTTTAATTCCAAAAATATCCCCAGAGCTAGTCACAGATATTGACACTGTCTAAATTAAACCATAATAAGCAAGTAAGTGGGTTCAAATGCTTGTTTAAATTGCTTTGGCGTGCAGACATTCAAAGTCCTGCAGCTCTGCTGGCCACCTCCAGCTCCCTCCTGGCTGGGCACGTTCCCGTTCAGCCCCAGAGCTGCCACTGGGGTTTTCCTCTCCCAGAGTCTGGTGGGTGGGAGCTGGACCATGGAATGTGTGGTTCTGCGAGACAGGAGGGGAGTGAGCACTCCCCGGAGTGTCCCTGGCAGGGTGATGAGCCTGTGCCACTCCCAGCAGCCCCATCCTGGCTCAGCAGAGCCCGGGGAGCCGGGGGCTGTGCCAGCAGCTGCTCCAAGGGGAACCGAGCGCTCGCCTTGGGTGACCTGACTAATTCCCACAGGGAAGGGTTAAACACTGCCAGGGCTCTCTGCATTCTGCCCCTCTCAGCTCCAGGACAGCTGCTTTGACAAAAATTTTTTTAAATATCCTTTTTTTTTTTTTTCCTGGCATATGTTCAGATATTTGCAATTTTCATGACAGAAGAATCTTGAAAAAATCAGTCTTTTTTTTTTTCTTCAATAAACAGAGTTACATTTCAAAATGAAAAAGTATTTCTAGCAAAAAGGTAGAAAATTTTTCCTCTGAAAATGCTATAACTGAGTATTTGACAACAAAAACTTTTTCTTTGTGAAAACAAAACCTCCTTTGGAAATGCGGTTTTATTGAATTGGCATGTTTTGACCAAAAAAAACAATAGAGGGAGGGGTGTTGAGAAATCCATGACATGCTGCTCTTTATTTGCCCCACAATGACTGAGATTAGGATCAAAAATCCTCTGTTTTAATTAGAAAGCATCTTTCACTTCTTTGTTCCCATGTTACAGCAATATGTTTTGCATTTAAACCATTCTCTGTCTCAGAGTATGTACAATCAATCAAATGCCACTCTTGAGTACAGGTCCTACAAATACTGTATTGTACTTGAAATGTAAAACCTTTTGAAATCCCATGCCTCAGGTCTAAAATCATTAATAGCACAGTCAAGGTGTCTGATTAATTTTTGTGTGGTTACTGTATGAATTTCTTTTCAAGCTCCATCTCATCCATAATGCTTCTATGCTTCTTCTCTTTGTCAGTCTTGTATCTTATAAAACTCTTCATCTAAGAGGGGATGCTTGGGCTTGTTTTGTTTCTTTTTTTTTTCAATTTTGTTACAAAACATTGTTTTCCACTAAAATGTATCTCACCAAGAAATGTGCAAAATTATTCCCGTTGAATTCATATGTGTCACTTGATGTTTTTCTATGTTTTGTAGTAGGTGAAAAATATTTATTAAGCCAGTGTTGCAAAACTAGATTTCAGTTAAATAGGTTTCTAACTCTTTTTTAAAATTAATATAATGCCTTAAAATGAAACATGATGTGTCTGTGCCCCAGTCTCATGTGATTTTGCACATTTGTCTTTGCATTCTTACCTACCAGCTACTGTTTTTCCCAAGATCCATAGAAAATTATTCCTAAACTGACCACAGATTAGAAGGGATGTCAAAAGGTCACATGCAAAACAGATTTCTCTGCCTCATGCCAATGTGTGCCTTCCACAAGCAGGCATTAATCCACACTTAAACTGCTCATGGTTGGGTTTATTGGGTGTTCTTGCCCAAGGGCATTTCCAGTTGACTGCTTTGTTTTGTTTCTTGGTGCCCCAGCTGTGTGGCAGGATGCTGTGACAGGGCAGGGTCACGATTCTTTGTGCATGGGTGACCCAGTTTTGGCCAGACAAAGGCAGCCCACCCTCTAGAGCCCTGGATGCCTTATCAGTGCAATGAGAAAGAAGAAGTTGGCTCCATATTTTTCCCCCTGAAAGTCACCTCCTCTTCTGAAAACGAAAGAAGTGTGTACTTAAAGCTGCCCCTGCAGATCCCCAAGGAGCCTGCACAGTATGGAGGAGTTTGCTGCTTAAAAATGTCAACAAAGAAAGAGTGTATGTAACATTTTTGCATGCAATATCAGGGGAATGGAAGCCTTTCCTAGCCCTGTGTTCTTGTGCCACATGAAAGAGTGGGTGGTTAGTTACACTGCCTTGTAATCTGTGGAAAGCACATCTGAAATACAGGGATATCTGACCTAGTCCATTTCAGTCTGTTCTGGCAGCACCATGTTAGCCCATGCAGGACTTTCTTTCTTAGAAAGAAAAGTCTCTGCTTGAAGTGATTTAGAAATGGAAAACTAAGGTTAAAATAATAGAATAAAACTTGCTCAGCAAGCTCCAGACAGGATGACAGGGTGAAAAGTGGGCAATATTTTTACTGTTTAAAAAAAAAAAAAGCCAATAATTCAGGATACTGTAGTGTGTTTCAGTTCATGCTCACATTGGACAAGCCAAGAGCTTCCTGCTAAACAGCAAAACCCTTCTCTCAAGCCTCATTTGCCCCATCTCTCCTGAAAGCTGCTTGGGTGCCCTCTGGCAAGACCACTTGTATTCTGGGTCTCTGCTCACTCCACAAAGCTAAGCTGTCCTTTGAAAGAATTTGAAATATGCCCTTAAAATCCAGTCTCAGGGAGCTTTATCCTCAGCCCGTGTGCTCACACTTTACATTGACCTTTCCCTTGAGTGCAGGGATGGGGTAAAACCCTGCACTTGTGCAGTGCAGCTCAGCTGGGGACTCCTCAGGGCAGAGTCTCAGCCAGGGTGGGTTTTGGAGCTCTGGACTCCCCCCTGCCTGCCTGGTTTGCAGTTCCAGTGACAACTACTGAGAAATCCTCTGTTGCTTGCACTGTGCTGCTTTTCCAGGCAGGTGAGGTGCAGCACTCCCTGCAGGGAGAANAAATGATTCTGTGTCTGAATCAGGTGCTGCTGTTCAGGATTTTCTTTCAATACATAACCACTCTTCAGTCCCTTGCTTTTGAAGGAAAGGAAAATTATCATTGAAATTTCTGCATAGTGTGTTCTGTAAATTAAAACATCTCTGGGTATTTTAGTAATGATGCCACAATTGACATAAATTGGGGAAAAAACCAAAATTAATCTATCAACAATTGCACTGTTTCCTTAACTGAGATTACAGACAGAAAATATGAGGAGACTTATACTTTTTGTGAGATATCACCTTCATTGCTACCATAAAATCTTCATTTCACGTTGTCTGCCTGGCATCAGTGATCCAAATTCTCTCTGTGAGAGGCTGAAAGAAAATAAACTAGAAAGAAAATAAGCTAGACCAGATGGAAAGTGCTCACGTGAATGATTGTCTTGATCTTATTTGTAAAGATGTTAAATCTCTAATGATGTATAATTCCTCTGATTTCATGAATGTTGAATTTCTCCAATTTCAATTATAATTTTTAGCATTTGAAGTAAAGATAATGCCCAGGTAACAGTTTTTATTTTTTAATGGATCTGTGAATGATTATTAATTCTCCATTGAGAAGGTATAGAAAAGGTAATATCACTGTGATAATTCCTCACCTGGCCTTCCAGCACCTCAGGTGGAGGGGATTTATCTTTAGGGAGTGGTCAGTCTGCCCAGATTGAGGAGTGGATCAGTTCACACTGCATTTAATCAATCCTTTTTTTCCTGCAAATAAGTCATGTCTGTGATCAACAAAAGCCATTCTTTCAATTGTGCCTTTTGGTGAGGCCACCCTGAGTTAAATTCAGAATTTTGATCCAGCAGAATATGAATTTATAACCTGTCTTCGATTGTCTGAGCCTGATGTAAGTAGCACAACCTTGGTGTCTGGGGTAAGATTTTTCTCTGGTATAAAAGGTTCAACTCACTTGGGAAAACAAGTGAAATAAATCAATGGAGCTTTTTCCATTTCTTTACAAACATTTTTGATCCTACAACTGTAATATTTTGATTTCATATAGTGTATAATTTAAGCCTACAGTTATTAGTGATGTGTGTAAATCTAATAATTCTGAATGAAAAATAACATTTTGAGATAATAACATATGAAGCATAATTCAATATAACATTTTTTATTTTTTGTTTAAATATGTTTCACTTCACCTGGAGAAGTTCAGTTATAATAACTATAAAGTAAAAAAAAAAAAAAAAAAGTAAAATACCAGTATTTATTATGTTCTAATAAACTCTCCTCAGTGTATATCCATTTAGTATCTTTCATTAACATTAATGAGAATTGTGCGTGGATCCTGGGGAGAATAGGCCCTGTAGTTTTATTTCTCATCTTTGTTTTCAGTACTAAATCTTGTCCTGCAGTCAGTTCTATAGGGCAGACGGGCATTCCCACTGCTCAGTTGTTTCCTCTGCTTAACACAGTTTGAGCACCTTCTTTAGCATAGTGACGGTAAAAAGTTCATAAATTAGAAAAAAAACCCAACTAAGAGAATTTGTGGCCACACATGAAAACAAGGGATATGCAAATTAATGAATTAATAGATTGCTATTGATTACCAGTAAGGCCTAATTAAATAATAAATTTTCCCACACACAATTACTTGTTTCATGTTATTAAATGATCAAATCCATAACTAGTTTGGAAGCTCAGCCTCTCAGAATTAAATGAGGTGCTCAAGAGGGCAAAGTTGTGTTTTGGAGCAACCAAGACAGAAGCAGGGTCTAGTTACATGGATTTATGATTTAATTTTCTATGTAATCTAATTTAATGTAACTATTGAGTTTCTAAAAAAATGAACTTTGATTAGATTTTGTTGACAAAAATAAATACAAAATACAGGGTAGTTTATTCATTATCTGTTGCATATTGAGAGAAGTGGCTCATGGGTATTTCTGTACCTTAAGGGGCCTTTTTTTTCCTCATTTCCTCTGCTTTTAGCTGTCCTGCACAGCAGTCACTCATCCTTCAGAGCCCATCCAGGTGCAGCACATACCAAAGATACAAAATCAGGAGGATTCAAAACTCATTTCTGTGGGAACCTTAATTCATTTTGTATAACAAAAAGCTTCATCACTTCTGATTACTGCATAGGCATCAATATTTCACAGCATTAACTATGTGTAAGTCCAGGGAAATGCAGTGTTGGAGAAGGAGAGTAAGCAAATAAAGCTCTCCAGTTTGACATACTTTCACTTAATTGGGAGCTTTAAGAGCAGATCATGGGAGCAGGAAATGAGTCTTTCAGCTAATTCCCTTCTGCATAAAAAATGTTTGGTGCCAAAGCAGAGCTGTCCTGATGAGCAAACTCCTGGGGTGTGATTCCTCAGCCTGGGGCTCAGGGGGTGCCTCCCTGGCTCTGTAATTTACAGCACATTTCAGGGCAGACCCTGCATCTCATTCATCGGCTTTAGAGATGTTTGGCCTCTTCTCAGCTTTGGATCACATAAAAGAAATCAACATCTATGGGTGCAGTTCAGCACAGCTGCCTGGCTTTTTCTGGAGAGAAATTCCTAGTAGATAATTTGTCAGTTCAGGATTAGGATTTTTATAATAAATGATTCTGTGTCTGAATCAGGTGCCGCTGCTCAGGATTTTCTTTCAATACATAACCACTGTTCAGTCCCTTGCTTTTGAAGGAAAGAAAACATTTTGCTTGGGTTTGCTGGGCTTGCCTGGCAGCACACCAGGGTGGGGAGACAAGATATTGTTCTGCTCTAGGACTCTGCACATCTGCATGGCCCTGGTGTGGTTTAATCACCACTGTGCTGTCCTGGGCTGGCTCCCAAAGCTGGGCTTGGGGCAGGGCTTAGGAGAGCCCAAAGGTTTGGGCAGAGCCCTGTTCCAGCTGGGCTTTATTTGTGTGATGCCCTGGAGACCCTGGCTGGCTGTGTCCCATCCTGGCCTGAGGCCAAGCTGCTGCCCCTGTGCTGCAGGGGCAGGACCCTGGCTCTGCCCATGGTGATGGTCCTGGAGAGAGGAGGGGTGGCTTAGGGATACAGGGATTCACTCAACACTCAGCAGGGGGATTCGGGCCCTTTGAATGAGCTGTGTATGGGAGAAATCAACATTGTCCTTCCTTGAGAGCTGGAAGGGTTTGCTTTGCTTGTTCAGTACAAAAAATGCATGGACCCATTTTTAAAACCTTTCTTCCTTGTCTTTCTATTTTCTTATGGTTAGCATATTCAATTTCTATATGAATCTTTCTATTTGTTGAACACCTGGATACAGGAGCAAAAAGAAGTTGCTCTGTAGTAGCCTGCCTGGGTGACTCTATAATTAGCAGCAGATTGCAATGAATGACATTAATGGTCAGGGCTGTGTTTTGCTGATGTTGGGTTGACTTGACCTCAGGAGGTCTGGGCTGGCAAGCAGATGTCAGCTCTGTTCAGTAGAATATCTTCTGGTCACTCTAGTAAAACAGGGAATATCTGTGCAGAAGTGAAAGGCAGAATATTTGCAGTAGCTCTTGAGTGAAACATGCAAACAAATTTCAGTAAGCAGGCAAAGACAGGTTGCAAACCCTATTGGGAAATGATAAATTGCTGTTAAATGTTGTAATTATCCCATGACATTCAGGACTGAAACTTAAATAAATTCTGCTGAAAACTTAAAAAATAATGGAGAGCAGTAATATGGTTTAATAAATTAGCCACAGAGTAAGAAAAAAAGATAGAGCACAACAGAAAATTAATATTTATCTTTTACCAGTACGTAACAGACTTTGTTAAAAAATTGTCAGAAAGTGAAGAAGAGTTTGTTAGACAAATTATAATTTTAATTGCAGACGTAATTGATTATACACAGCATGCTCATTAGGTTAAGGGAGAATATGAGGCAACTCTCAAGGTCATTACAGTAATAGATATTGTAGGCATGTAATTTGCGATAAGCTGGTTCCTGAACATCTAATTTCTCATTCATGGCAGTGTGTCTGGCACTTTTACTCCCCAAACACCTCTTTGTCCAATTTATTTAACACCCCTTAATATTCCAGGGTCAAATTTACTACAGCAGGCATCAAGCAGTGAATTTTCAGCCTCCAAATTATTACAGCACCTCACCCTTTTTGTGCCTCAAAGACAGAGCACGCATTACTAAAAGTTAGTGGTCTGGCACTAAGCAGGGTACATACAAATAGAAATACTCACCCACAGAGACCAGCTAGGATTTCTCATGGAAAACAGCTGTTCCCTGCCCTCCCCAATGACAGTCAGACATTGCAGAAGGATGCCAAAAGAAATGTTCTTTTTTAAAATATGCACTAACTAATAAAAACTTAGTATTGTTCCCTGAAAGAACACACACTAGCAGAGCTTTGTTAACTCTTTCGTTATTTTGTTTCACTGCTTTGACACAAAGCCATCAATATTAGCTGCCTCCTTGGATGAACATTAGTTGGAATGTCACTCCTCAGTTCTTTCAGGCAGACAAAATAGAAAGAAACCTTTACAGTGTATATCCACTTACAATGTATATATACAATGTACATCAACTATAGGTGACAACCGCTCCTCACTTTGATATAAGGCTTTATATTCTTAGAGAGAATCTGATTTTTGACATGCAAATAGTTGAATCCAGACCACAGCACCAGAATAGGACTGGAAATTGAAGCCAGACATCCCGAGGTGCAGGTTGACTAATTTTCTACCTCCTCTCTTCAGTCATTCCATCGTAACACAGGATCAGGCAGTCCCAAGTTGCATTTTCTCCTTACTTCTTAGTCTAAGGAGAAAATGCAAGTTTTGATTCAAATATCTTTGGCTGTATTACAGGAATCAAGGACTCAGTTTTAGTTAGGATTTGGTTTTTTGTTTTATTAATAAATAAACAATGAGGCTCTCAGAGCAGCATAACTTTCCTTTGTAATTATTACCTTATTTGCAAGATATTATCTTCACTTAACGTGACATAGTCCATAATTATCTTTTGTTTAATGCTGAAGAGTGCAGTAGATACAGCTATAGATATTTATTCATACACCAAATGAATCCCAGTGTGATTTTATAGTCATTCTTTGTTAATATTATTTTTAAGATTTGGAGGTTTGAAGTCCCTCAGGAAAAGGATTCTATCTAGAAGCATCATTTTCCATCTACTGGCTCTACTCTTGGTACTGTGGTTTTGCTCTTCAAAGAATTGTCCATAATGATACATATTTGCTAAACCTCTCCTTTGCAATATAGAAATTACTCTGTTGACTGACTGTCTGATTGATAGTGCAAAAAATAATCCCCATGTTCACCAATATATATCAATCCCTATAACTACCTTGTAGATTGACCTGCCCAAAAAAATTGTTATGCAAACACACTGCCATCTGTTGTGTAGTTATTCTTCAGTAATAGAACATAAACTGGGGATATGTCAAAGTAATTTAGTAACTCCACAAATGTAAAATGAGACTTGGTAAATATAGTGTGTTACACTGAGTTTATAAACCCTTGTCATATGCAACCACATAACAAGGATACCCAACGTCTGCAAGTCTGGCTTGTTTTGTTTCATCCATCAAATGCTGATGCCAGATCTAGTTATAAAAAACATGATGTGAATTATAATAATTAATTTTAAAATAAGGATTTAGAGAATTCTGTGGTTGATACAAAGCCCACTAAAAATTCTGGGAAGTTCCAGGCAATTTATAAGATTGTCAGTGAGTTCTAAGCATCTTCATTTAATGAGTTCAGAGTGTACATTCACATTTAAACTGGTGGTTGTGCTACCTGTTCAAGAATGTATATGTGGATTTATCACTCATATTAGCAGCAAAGCCAACAGTACCCAAATAAAACAGATATCTTCTAGAAGGTGTTGGGTTTTAATTGGAGAATTACAGTAAACTCAACAGATTAATGAAAAAATTATTATTTGGATTCTGGTTCTGTAAGTGCAGTTCTCAAAATGGTGTTTAGACATTGTGATAATTAATGAAGAGGTTTCAAATGAAGCATTTTCCACTATCCCTTTCCCTTTGCTAATTTCCATTTTTTTAATTAAGAAAAGATAAATTGTATCCAATTATTGAAAATTATGTAGGTCATTATCTTGAATGAAACTGCAATTAAACTCAGTTTTCACACAGAAAGAGGTTATCTTGTCACAGTGTGGGTGTTGGTGTCCCTGCTTGGCTGTCACCCCTGCCTTGGGGCCAAGGCCACTGTGGGGTCAGGTCCTGCCTCAGACCAAGGAGCTGGGTTTGACTGGGACTGTGCTGAGAGACTCTTCAGTGCCCCAAGAACCAGAGCCCAAATCCCACTGGGTGCAGCCCAAGTGTTCACTGTCTCATGGCAGCTTTTGTTTAAGCAACCAGCAGGGAATAAATCCCTTTTCTCCTAAGCAGAGATTCCCCTTTCCCAGGCAGAACAAGCACCAGCAGCTGGGGTGTCTCTGTGGGGTGGATGTGGGGTGATCTGTTCCCTGCACAGCTGCTCCCCAAAGCTCTGTGGGACCCAGAGCCGGGCTCCTTGTCTGAGCCTGGGCACCAAGGCACAGGTTTTGTCCCAAAGGACTGGTAATTCTCTGTAAATGGAAGGGGACAGGGTGGTGAGAGCTCTGCTGGATCCTACCCCTCCTGCTGCTGGGAATCCCTTTGGCATCTCTCCCTCCTTTGGCCAGCAGCCTGCCAGGCAATGGGCACAGGGTGGGAAGGTCCTGGGCTGGAAGGAGGAGGAGAAACCCTGCAGGGAGCTGTGAGAGCAGAGAGAGAACATCCCTGAGGAGCAAAACTGAGAGGAAAGGACAGGGAGGGACAGTGACCCAAAAAACAAGCCAAGCAAGATTCTCCTGCATTTACCAGGTCTCTAATTCGACCCTAAATAATCTTTTTTCTTTTAAAACAAACAAGCAAAGCCATTCAAGCATAAAACCAGGAGAATTTTATTGAAAGAATTAAGGAGGGCTATAGGGATAAGGTTATTTAGGTGCTTACATTACTCATAATGCTGTACCTCAGCAAATATAGAGAAACTAAATTTATTCTGTTTTCTAGACAATTTTAATAAACTAATTTAACCCTCTACCTTATGTTAAACTGTTTTACAGTTTTCATATTAGATTCACCTTAGATTTAACTCTTATTACAGGCTTGGCTGCAATCATTGGTAATTACAGCTTCCCATCCTTTTCCAGAAATATAGAATGTGAAGTGCTTTGCACTTTAAACTTTTTTCTATTTATTGTTCTCATCCAGTTGGATGTACTGATAAGCATTAACATGCAAATAATTATCAACAATATTTGATATTCATAGAGAACAAATGCTAATACAGTTAATACATCAAATATGAAAGAAGCTTTTAATTCAAAAAAAAGAAAAAAAGATGAAAAATATTAGCTTTTTATATAAAAAAGCATTTTCAATGATTATAAATTCTATTGAGCTTGCAGAAAACTTGAGCTTTGAGTTTGCAATATCTCTCATTAATGTTTAGCCTCAAGAAAGAGTTTATAATAAAGGGACTTATGCAGACAACAGATAAATAGAAATGATACAGCCAAGAGGGCAGAAGAGTCCTGGGTATGTTTGTTGTCATTCTACCATGCTGATTTCCATCAGAGGTGCTGAATATGCTAAGAGTTATGTAGAAGACAAAGTGAAATGCAATAGCATTGATAACAGCTAAGGTTGAAATGCCAGGAAATTATTTTCTTTTGATTCTCCTCTAAATTTCTTTTTCTTGTTATATCTTCCTGTGGGATGGAACAGGTTAGCCCTGTTCTTGCAAAGTCAGCTGGCTGGTCTAAACCTGCAGATCTCGGTGGAATGGTAATTGGGAGGAATCTAATGTGCTGTAAAACAGAGGTCAGTGTGGGTAATCTGGTGTCCCCTGCTGGTTTTAAAAACTGTGAATATCTCCTGCAGATGGGAGGGAAATGTTCTCAGTGTAGGCACAGCGTGCCTGGTGTGGCTTTGCTGCTTCTGTGCACTGGTACCCACGTCCCTCTGGGTGTGACTGGGGCTTTAGTGAGGAAAAGGGATAAAAGCAAATCATCTTTGTTTTTATGGGAAGGCTGAGCGGAGTAGTTTGCTCCAAAGTGGTAAAACCAAAAAACCAACTTAAAAAGACTCCACCATTTGTTGCAGACAGAATTTAGTTTATGCTGGGAGGTAGTACCTGAAGTATGAGGCTGGGAAAGGAAGAGGGGATGCTCAAGAGCCATGGAGGGGGACACAGAGCTGAGATTAGGTGGGAAAGGGTGGCAGGATCTTGTCTGCAGGTTGAGTTGGATGTGGCAAGAACTCAGCAGGGAACACAGATATTTGGGCAAGGTGCACCACCATTTTAAGCCAAATCCTTGTAGGTTTGAGATCAGATCACTTGGAAATTCTGTGTGCTTCTGTTGAGTTGTAGAAGTGTCCCTAAATAACATCTGCTAAAAGCGATCCTCAAATGAAAAATGAAAACGCACCAGAAGTATGAGCAATATCAGCACTCTGTTTTCACAGTGTTTGCAATAAATGCTTTCGGTATTCTGAGGCTGAACTAGGAGAGTTCTTTTTCTAAATAGATTGGGTTTTTATACCCCAGTCAATAAATGCTAGTAACCATAATCTCTTTCCCTGTCATTATGTTTTATGAATTTTTAATATAAATTAATCACTGAAATATTTAAATCTTAATTAATTAATTACACCAGAAATTTACAGCCAATGCAGTGTGATGTCTGTTAGAAAAAATTATTTAATAGGCTTTTAGTCCTGCCATTGTTCTGCCTTGTCAATGAATTACTTAAGTGTCATTTGTTAAATAAGTTAGGTCAATAAAGTTCCTTCGCTGTTTTTCAGAGAGTGAGCATTATTTCCAGATAATGTATATCTAATTCTCTTTTTACTTTAGTCTATCTGTATTGGCTAGTGTGGGTTAGTATTAATTAGCCCTTCAAAGCAGATTAGGCAGGAGAGATCATAACACAGTCATACATAAAGGTTCACAGTGACAGAATTCTTTAATTAGTAAGTGTGGGTTAGTGGTGAGCAGTGTCCTCAAATGGATTGCCATCTGTTAAATTAAAGCTGCTTTCTTCCATTTGCTTATATAATGTTTCTAAAGAAAGTGGCTCTTTTTATTTATGGAAATTATATATTCCCTTTCATTATTTTCTCTTAATTGATTCTGCATTCCTGTAATTAGTAAGCAATGGAAACTCAGTGCAGGAGGAGAGCCACAGTAATGGACAATATGACCCCGTAGTAATTGCCATGTGAACTGGAGAATATCATTCTGCTCTAAGATGTTCCTTTTGAAGTGTTCGGATTAAATGAATGTAAATTTAAATTCCTGTTTCCAGGGGAATAAGCTGCATCAGTTTGTGTCCTTTTTTATTAGGTTACAGCAAACTCTGAAGTGGGCCTAGTTATGCAGCCTTTTCTCTTTTAGCTTTTTTAGACTAAAAGACAAAGATTCTTGCTTGCACATTCTTTCACAACTTACTGATTTGGTTCGTAAATGACTGAAATAATTAATCCTGGGTTACTTAAATAATCATAGTGTGTTGGGGGTCAACATAAACAAGGAAATTCACATAAGAGAAATTGATTTTTGGGAAAATTTTCCTGACACTCAAGGGCATCCTAGAAATCTTGGACTTTTATTGACAGCTTTGGAAGCCATAGTCTTGTAGGTTTGCCCTTTTGCAGAGCAATTTTCATGAAAGAACATGTATCTAGAAAAACAAAACCTCCTGGAGCTGAAACTCTCTTTTCCTTCTTTCTCTGATTTCTTTTAAAGAAGGAGCTGTCTGGTCCTGCACTAATGGCTGTGGAGGGAAGACAATTAGCACTCAGCCTCTGATAGCTGTGTAGACACACCCTTTATCACCAGGGAAGGAAAACCCTGCTGCTGTTATCAGTGGCTGCAGTAATGAACTCAGAAGTTTGGATCTAATGTTGAGCAGCTTCTGTTTGAGGCATGACATCTGTGATGGCACAAGTTACAAATTATAGTTAAGTCAAGGATTATATCTCCAAGTTCAGCAGCTATTGATTGCCATGTGGAGATATAAAGAGCTCTTCTTTCTCCCCTGGATAATATAGATAATTAGATGTGCTGTTAAGAGATACTCAGCTTCTGCTGCAGCATCTGGCAATTGCCAGTCCCACAGCAAGAGATTGGCCCTGATGGATTGCTTGGCTGGCTGGGGTGGGTGGTGGCACTTTTGGTGTGAAGGGTGTCACAGGGTGGTGCCTTCAGGTGGCTGGTGTTAAAATGGGATGTGCTGGAGGCCTTTCAGAAAGGGGCAAGGAAAGGGTCTGAACTTAGTTAAAACCTACCTTGTGCCAGAAAATCCCAGAAGTCTCTTCCACTGCATATTCTAGGGTTTCATGTGGGCTTTCCTTCATTTGTGCAACATAGATATGGTAATTTGTGCATTATGTATTGAGAAATGGATAAATTAAAAGCATAGAAACAGAATTAATCAGATGTTCACTTTATTTATGAACATATGTTCCATATTATATTTCCACCGGGATATCTAATGAAACTAAGTCAGAAAAAGAGCAGTTCCTAACATGCTCCTTATATGTTCTTCCATCTCTGCTTTCAGTTAGAAACAAAGTTGTTTCTAGTTTCTTTGAATTTCTTTTTAATGTGGTACTTGATGTAGCTTTAACAAGCAAGAAGTACTATAGAAGTCTCTGCAAAGCTAAAAAATATTTCCTTCACCAACAAAAGTTTAAAAGCAACAGAAGGAAAAGACTCAGAGAGTTTAATTTAAAAACTCAATATACAATCCCTGAAGATACCCCCAAGAGGATAAAGGAATCACTGAGGAGAGCAAGTGCTAGATTGCAACATAAAAATATTCTACTTTTAAGTGATCTCACCACAAGAGGGTCTTTAAATTGGAGCAGAGAAGTTGAGCCTGTGTCAAGCTGTGGACAAGGCATTAATGGCAGTTTTTTGGTTTGGTTTGGTTTTTGTCCTCTTGTGTGTTAAGATCTGATGGGGAAAAAATGCTGAGACCTGATACAGAACAGAGAAAACACATGGAAAGGAAAAAAAGGCCTTTATGCTGCTAGTAGAAAGAATGAATAAAAATATGTGTGTAGGTAATATCTTCTCTAGCACTTATTTTCTCAGTTCCAAACACACTTTGCCTTTGAAACAGACAGGTGAACGACAGAGAGAGAAATATATTATAATTTTCTTCTAATAGTCCCAAACTCTTCCTGAAAATGCAACAAAGCAGCTCAGCAACTTTAGTGCCAGATGGATAAAAAAAAAAAGCATATTAAGCTTTTTTTGTTAATTAAAAATGGAATACCAAGGTTTAGGTTTACAAATGTCTCCGAACAGGGTGGTGTCTTGGGACAGGGTGCTGCTAATGCACTCAGTATTGGCCTTGGATATTGTTTTGTTTGAATGTTAACGAGGTGATGTTATACAGGAGTGAAAAAAGGGACACCAGGAGCAGGTAAAACAGCATTTCAGTGCATACCACAGGAAGCAGTCCTGCAGGGGTAGGGGTCCAGACAAGATAGCTTCAGAACTTTGTTCCAGGCCTAATGCTTCTCTTCCTATTTGAAGTCTATTGCATTTATGTCAATTTAATGATGCTTAAGTTTAGCACCCCAAGCGAGAGGTGCGCAGAGAGCGCTCACACACACTCCCAGCAAAATTCAATTTGGGCTGTCTACAGTCCAGAGCCCAGCTCACCCTGCAAGGCAAAGCCTCTGCTGAATTTGCATGTGCTCATCTCCATGAAAATGTTTTAGCTGAGGCATGCTGTGGGTTGCAGTGTTTAACTGATGCTCCTCAGCTTTCTCCTGTAGGCCCAGAAGTGTTCAAGGTGAGAGAAGTCAGAGCTGCCTCTTTGCTGCATCTCAGATAAAAAGGGGAAGCTGTTTGATCAAAAGGAGGGTTCTTATCATGACACACTGCTGGTTCTGTTTGTTTTGTATCTCTTGCAAATCACATAAGGGCTTGGTTAACAGGACTGGATTTGGTGGTGAGGTTTTGGAGGCAGGGTGGGGGTGCTATGGGGGTGGCTCCCAAAAGAAGCTTCCAGAAACTTCCCCAGTGTCTGATGGAGCCAATGCCAGCATTTCCAAGAGGGACCCTCCAAAGCTGAGGCCATCAGCACCAGGGGTAGTGTCTCTGAGAGACCCACGTTACTCTATTCTGATTTGATTGGCAATAAATTAAACCAATTTCTCCAAGTCAGGTCTGTTTTGCCTGTAACAATAATTGGTGATTGATTTCCCCCCATCCTTATCTTGACCCACAAGACTTTCCAGCTGTGGAAAGTTAGTGATAAGTGGCTTTGGTGGGCACCTGCCATCCAGCCAGGGTCACTCCACCACACTTTAATGCATTCAGATTTTTCATGCAACTACACAGTTCCATCTGCTGAGTTGGCTTCTCTGCAGTGTAGTACAGAGAGAGCTTGACAGGAGAGCATCAGGTTTTATGCCACCAAATTTAGTGATAAATGCCAAAATAATATCTGGTAAGTATCAGGCAGTACCAGATCAATGCTGCCATTTTTTTTTTCCCTACACAGCAGCTGAGTGTAAAGAGATGAGTGGTTTTGCTTACCTTGCAGCTGCTCCCAGGTGACAGCTCTGTCACCACCCAGCAAGTCTGACACAGAACTGGCTGCAACAGATTGCCTGTTCCCACATTTCTCAACTGCTAGGGAGCGGTGGATTACTGTATTTTTAGAACAAATGAGGATAAAAGCCACACTGTTATTTTAGAGGGCAAAATCTGGGGTTAAATTCTGCTGTTCAGTGATATTTCTCAGTAATTTCTACTCTAAAACAAGAATGAGGAATGAACATCTGTCATATGTAAAGGAAATAATGCAGAGTTACCCTCTAAGCACAGAATAAGTATATTCCATAATACAAATTCAGTGGATGAAGATGGATGATATATCAGTTTCTGCCTATCAGAACTCTCTATGTGCCTGGCTCATGTAATTTTGTCGGAAAATGTTGGCAGAAATTAATTCTTTACTAAAAAGCATAAGTACATCCATTTCCTTTACTTAAAAATCAAAACAAAATTATTGCCAGGCATTGCCTCTGTCATAGCAGAAGTCTTACAATCATGCTTGCAATTATACAAATGTTGTCTTTATCTTAAAACAAAATATTTGACAGCAGAAGAGAATGCAATAGGGAAGTGATAGAGATGTCTCTCGCAAGAGAAAAAACTTTAGTGTTTGGTGTAATCAAGAGGAGACAGTGAACTCATGCAGGGATGAGAAGAGAGAAGCAGGATGTTAAAAATAACCAGCAAAGGGAAGATATTTACAGGAGTTTGGGGTAGGTGTAAGTGGAGATGAAATTTGCTGAGGTCTCAGCCAATGGCCTGGCCCAGGCAGGCAGGCAGGGGCTCTGGGCTGGGCAGGGATGAGCTGCACTCTGTCCCTGGGGACTGGGACAGGCTCTGCATGGGGGCATTACCCAGGAAAGGGAGGGAGCCAAGGATCCAACCGAGCATGGAGAGGGGATGACAAGGAAAAGGAAGGATTTCCTAAAGATATACTTAGAGAAAATTGAAAAGTAGAAAGTGACCCAAGAGAAGACTGACTTTTACTGGCAAGAGAAGGGCAGGATTTAAAGGAGAGTTCATTAAGAAAAGACAGCTGGAAATACAACAGCCAAGAACTCCTCACATTATCATATTTATGTTACAATAAACTATGTTTATGGCCAGAAGGGCTTATTAGAAATCCTGTTGCTCTGTAGGTTTGCTGAGATGTGATTTTTGCAGATAGCTGAACAGGAATCTGTCCCTGAATGTTGCATTTCTCTCCTAGTGTCTCAAAGGCTTTTTGTAGAGGAACTGTCATGGTGCATGTCAGAAAACCAACCACACCAGAATGTTTTCAGGTTTACAGGAGAAAATACACTTTTTGTTTTTGCTAAACATAAAATCAGGAACCATAAGCCTGTTAGCAAAAGGAGGTAAAAAGGAGCATGAATTATTTAAAAATAAAATCATAGCAGAAAACTTATTTGACAACAAAATTAACTTCATTTGCTAACATACAGAAATAATCCAGCCTTTCACTCTGCTTCCTCTGGATATTGTCTTACAAAGAGTTTTTTAAAATTTATTGATTTTCAGCATTGCCCCTTTCTCATAATACTATGTCAGAACATTGCAGACATTTTTATTTTTATAATGAAAATACTGAAATTTAAAATTTGAGAAGAATAAATTATATTCTGTATGTTCTCCAACAAAAGATATTCCTTGATATTCTTACAGAATATTGATATTTCCAAGGCAAATGTGAGAAGAGAGATTTGTCTGAATAGTGAATTTATTGTTTCATCTTGCCACTAAAATGATCAGCCTTGAGTATATCTCTGGTCCTAAGTGCTGTTTGTTCTCAGAGGACTTCATGTCACCGGATTTTTAATAATAAATAACTTTTTCTACTTTTGCTGATCCTGCAGTTAGTTCACACTCTTGAACAGATATCTATGGTCCTGATGGGTTATCAACGTGGGCCAAGGTAAAGTGGGTTTTGACCTCAGTAACAGATTCCCTCTATAAAGCCTTTGTGTGTTCCACTCTTTTTTTACTTTATGGATTTTTAACTTAATGTCATCTACTTAATGCCCATTTGAATCACTTATCTCACATGTGCTTTATCCACATATCTGGTTTCTGGTGATTTGCTGACTTCACCAAAGCTTTTATACTTAATTTCTGTTCTAAGATAATTTTTAAAAATTAAGATGTTAGAAATTTTCTATTGGTTTTTTTGTTCAGCAAGAAAAGTTTGCCATACAACACTTGTCTTTCCCAGGCTGTAAAGCTGCTTTGTCAGTGCTGTGGGGATGAAGCAAAGTCTCCACTGTGAGGTCCTGTCACCTGATTTATCTGCTCGATCTGATGTGGGTGTTATTTTGGGTTAGCAGTGTCCAACAGAGGTTTAGGTGCTGAGCTGGTGCCAAGCAGCTTCAGGGCAGAATTACTGCATTTGTTTTGCCCTCCAGTCAGTCCCAGCCCAAGGAGCCTGGCATCCAGCAAGCACTGCATTCTGCTGCATCCTTGGGAAGCAGCAGGGTGTAAGTGATGCTCAAGTGAACATTATGTTGCAGTGATGTAGCTGTGCTATAAACCTTTTCATCTGTCCTGTGTTTTAATTACGCTGCAGAGCTCCCTGGTGAGGCAGGTAAAATGATATATTAAAATTATTCCATCTGTCAGAAAACAGAGCCACATCTTTGGAAAAATACACTGCTATCATTTAAAAGCAGCCCCTGAAAAGGTAATAAGAAAAATCTGATGGCTGGTTAAAAGGTGGGAGACTGGGATGTAAATTAGGAGAGGTATTTCTCCTTCACTTGTAACCTGCCCAGGATGTTGGTGCCAACCTGTGTGTTTGTACAGAACAGGGGGCTGGGATCTAATCTGGGAAGAGCAGAGGACAGCACTTCAGCCTTGTAGCTTTGCTGAGGGTTTGTCTCTGCCCTTTTACCTGCAACTATTCAGTTTTGCAGCATTCACCTAGTTGATGTTTTTGTGCATTGAAATCTCTGGGTGGAGAGTTGGTTAATAAATGAGCTTTCTGCTTCTGTAGATAGCTGGATGTGACAGATGTTTCACCTCCAGCCACGCTGTGATCCAAGGCCCTTTTCCACTCATTTCCAGTTTGGGGGGTTTTGTTTCTTGTAGCTTATCAGTGCCATATGTAAGCTCTGGGGACATGTAGCAACCTTTCACCTTTCCTACAATCCTTTTTTGGGTGAATTAACATTGTTCTGCATGAACAGATGAGCCTAATGAGGCTGAGTGTTTCAGGAGGGGTGAAGGTGATCGAGCTGTTCTCCATGCTCTGTTCTTTAATCACTGCAGACTTCCTCATTCAATCCCCATAAGCAGTAATTGCTCCTTATGCCACTGAGACAGGCATGAATAAATGTACTTTTGGCACTGTTCAGACAAACTTTCAGCAGTAACTCTGTGGGGGATCCCAAGAGGGCTCCCCCATGGTTATTGTGTGGCATGCAGGACAGCTGGAGGAGCTGAGCATCTCTCAGGGTGAGCTTGTGCTGCTGATCCACAGCTGTGCCAGCACAGGCTCATGGAGCTCCTGAATCCTGAACTTCTCTGCAAGGCTCCAGTGCAAAAGCCTTTGAGGTGTGAGGGGTTGTGTGAGTGCCAGGTAAGGGCTCTGTCTGTGAAAGGGTGATGGAATCAAAGCTCTGGCTGCAGGCAGGGCAGTGCCACTCTCTGCAGCATTCCCATGGACCAGGGCTCTTTTCCTGGACTCCACAGTGGCTTGTCCTCTATAAGTCAGTGGTTAGTGGTGTGACTGTGGGCAAGCCATTCCTCACTGTTTCCTCTCCCACCCTTTGACTGTCCTGTCTGTTTAGGCTGAACTTGTCTCTCAGGACAGTAACTTGTCTCTCAGGATGTATTTGTTCAGCAAGTACAAATAAGATCAAGGCCCCATGGCTGGGGTTTCTGTGTGCTCCCACAGCATAAATAATAAATAATAGCAGAGGTAAACTGATTGTGTTAGTACCATTTATGTGCAGAGGTATTATTGAATAAGACAACAAAAGAATACAGGGGAACATTCCTAAGTATTGCAGTAGAAAATGATGATTTTTAAATAAGGGCGGGGTTAGGGAGAATTTACAGAACAGATGTCTGCTTGCAACTGATGCAAAGATTGCACTGTACTTGTGTGGTAACAGCAGTGCTTTTAATCTCATATATGGAAATTCTGTTGTTACTATTTCAGGAATGGAAAAAAAAAATTTTAAATGCTGGTCTTCTTGAGATAAACACAAAAGGACTCCTCACCATCAAGGAGGGTTTGACAGTAGCTGAGATTTAAACCTTTGAGTATTGTGAGTGTTATCTGCTTCCACAGAAAGGCTGCCTCATTTTCCTCTGGGACTTCTGATCCCAGCCACACACTAAAACTATGCATGGCTGGATGCTAATGTTGCTATCCATAGGCTTTGAAGTGATTGAACTCCCACCAGAACTTAGATTTTAATCATCACTTTGATCTGAGGCTCTGCTACAGGACCAGTTACAAATGTGTCTCGAATCTGTAAATCTCAAATTGTGCAGGACTACTACGTGTCACCTATTTCAGGAACAGTGCAAATGATGGTATTTGTGAATCAAAGTCAAATCCGAGGGGAAGGGTATGCAAAGTTACTAGAGATTCTTAAAAAATCTCTATCAATTTGTCCTGTTCTGTTTCTTCAGCTAGAAATAAGAAAATTCTAAAGACATTGTCAACTTTCTATGTGTTTACTTTCTAAAGTCAGAGAGAAAATAAATTCCTCTTATGACAATGGTCAAACTGTTGATGTTATTGTATATTTTTTAGTAAAAGGATATTTTTTTTAAGTGTTTATCATCATCCTATCTCCCCTTGTCTGACTTCTGCAATTAAACTTCCAGCATTTACAGCACAGGCTGAATTAATCCAACACTGATTATTTCCTTAAAAGCTGCCATAGAATTCATTCTTGTCTGCACAGAAATAACTGCCAGAGACCATTTGATGACTTCAAGTAAGTCAGTATTTCACTATTTTCATCCTACACTAAGGCTAATGAGCCAAGTGGAAATTTCATATCTGATCAGCCACAGAAGTAAAAGGTGAAGGATTATGTGCTCAGGGTATTGTATCTACACAAATAAAGCCAGAGCAAATACAAATTTTCAGAAAACTTTTCTTAGTTATAGAAGCATGGGGGTTACTTAGCACTACAGCAGGATGAAATAGTTGAAACAGACTTTCCAGATTAATTCTTTCCTTGGAAAATTCATTTTGTTGAAACTGACCGTATTTGCTTTACAAAGAAAAAGATCATTATTCCATGAAGATCCTTCATGCTATAGTTGAAACAAGGCAGAGAGGCATGAAGGGCATGCTCAGCAAAGCAGTAATGTTATTTGTTTGGGGATGTTCCTTGAAGCACAGACAGAAGCCATTCTAGGTGATAGACAGGCATGCACTTCACCACTTTAAAGAGGTTCCTTTCTACTTTCACAAGTTTGTGATCAAAAGCTATTGAAGTGATAGACATGCTTATATATATATATATATATTTAACTTTTCTATAAGCATTTTGATGTATCAGGAGCATTAAACAAATAAATGAGGGTGGGGATCAGAAATGGAGGCTGGATACACCCATGTCTGCCAAACACACCTGACTCAGCCTTGGGAGAAGCTGAGTGGCTGCGGTGTGAAATTAATACCAGAATCCCAAATGGCTGTGGATGAGACACTGGTTTACCACATGATTTCAAGACAGGAACTCTGGTGTGGTATCTGTGTGGTTTTGGTCCAATTTGTCTGATTCAAGTTGCCTTTTTTGAGGGAGAGAAATAAGATTGTGAGGCACTCAGAGCATCCGTGGTGTGAGCATAGAGCTCTCCTGTGAGAGGCCCTTTCTGTCTTATTTAAAGCTAAATGCTGAAGCTATGAGAGAAAGGAACTGGTGCCAGTGTATGCTGGAAAACACCAGAGTAAGGCCTGACTAATTCTGTTCCTTTGTGGAATTATTTTGGATTTTCAGTACCCAAGAGGCAAGATTAAATTTTGGGTCAGTCACTTAGGATTTGAAATGAAATACTGACCATAGCAAAAAAGGTAGAATGAGTGTTTCAACTGGCATCAAATAAGCCTCCCTATTGTATAATGCACATTAGAGTTCTTTTGTTTTCATCTTAATGGATTTGGCATTCCTCTAGTTACAGTTTTCATGTTTTATTTTGCCAAATCCCAGTTTACGGTTAGCCATGTCATCTTGTTGCCCAAGAGAAGAGAGACAGTTTTGAGCACATTTACTCATCTAATTTTGAAGAGAATGCAGAATTGCTGTTCTTTAGTTGAGTCTCTGTCCTTCAAAAAAAAAAAAAAGAGAAACAGAAATAAGGTACTGAGATATGATAGAATATTTTGTTTTGGGAGCTGCTTCTTCCTTATGATCTTTATTTCTTTAATCAATATATTAATCACTATTTTTTTTTTTCAATCATCATCAAAAATGCAGAAAACAACAAATATGAGGAGGTGTCTCAGAAATATTAAAAAAAAAGCATATTGCTCATTTGGGCTGTGGCTTGGTAAAATCTCTCCACGTCTGCTGTCAAGTGTAACCAGGCTCAGTGGAAAGCATGCTGGACACAAGAGGTTGCTGCCAGGTGTTGAGGTATAAACTGATCCTTTCAGGTAGGCATGCAGCTGTGCTTGACAGACTGAATTTGTCCACTTGTCATAGAGGAGGGAGCTGTTGTGTTACAATTTCCCATCCTGTACTAATAATACCTAAACAACAGCTACTCACATTTGTATTCAGTCAAATAAAATCAATAGACATCTGTTGGTACGTGAATGACTGTACACTGGTACCTGTTTACTGCTAATTAAGCTTCATTAGTGATTAGTTTTTCTTCAGAAGGGGAAAGAAACAACGGTAATTAAGGGCTAGCATATTATGTGGTCCCATATTTTCCCTTTTCAGAACTTGCATTCTAACAGGACCATTAGTCTGCAGTGCATTTGTCTGTATTTAAGTGTAACTACATTTCCTTGAAAAGACCATCTGTTCATAAAGACCATCTTTTTCATGCTCCCTGCAGTAAACTTTAGAGAGTGGTAGAATTAGCAAAGGACTGTATTTAAATGAAAATATATGTGGATTGAAACTAGGTAAAGCTGTTCTGTACACAGAATAGTTCTGTGCTGGAAAGATTGTAATTATCTTCCTCCTTTACTTTTACAGAGTTATTAATCTGCACTGAATTTTGCCACCTTTGAATGAGTAATTTTGTTCTTTCTACCTACACCTGAATGGAAAGTACCAAGTGGCAAATTATTTGAGTAGTGATTGTGTTGAAGGTGGTTTTACTTTGCAGAAAATGAAGCACTTGTATTTTCACTTTGCTTGGATTGATCATAAATAGTCACATTTTAAACCTGCAGTATAAAGGTCTGGATTTCACCCTACCACAGTTCCAGTGAGTGCTGTTTTATTCTACAAATTGTCCTGGTGTAGAGTTAGGTAGTATTCAGTTTTAGAGTGGCCTGGATGAACAGCAGGTTGGTCTCCTATAAATAAAAATTTCTGTTTAAATTAATTCTATGCATAAACTGGGAGAGTAGACTAAACTGAGTGTTGGTGAGGCAGAACTCACCACCATAGAGATTTTTATGAAAGAATTTGAAATACCCAGCAGTATAAAAAAAAAATACATGGAAAATTTGTAAATGTAAATGTTTTCATATTGCACAAAACAGATGAAGTATTCCTGCTACTTGAGTGTAGATTATGCAAATACAGCCCTTGAAGATCTGCACAAACAGAAGAATGACAATAGAGAGCAAACAAGATAACATTCTTATCCAGAATGCAGACAAGAAGGATAAATGTTAACTCCATGAAAAAGTTAAGATAAACTTTTTTGGTTTTGTTTAACGGTTCATTTCTTATACAACTAAAGTGTGTACCCTGGGCTTTCTTAGAAACCTCAGCAAAACACACAATAACTTCAACCAGAAATAATGAACTGAGCAGTGCTGAAGTACTTGGAATGTGATTATCTTTTTCCCTAAAGATGAAAGGAAGATCTTCTCATTAACTAATAGCTGCTTCTCATGCAGTGATCAGTGTAACCGACAATAAGGGAATCCTGTGGTCATGAGTTCTACTGAAATGTCTCACAGAAGTAAATTTCTGTTTAGCAGACAAAAATGGGTCTGTTTTATGGTACAACCAAGTGACACCTCTGCACTGTGGGAGTTATCAAACCTTCAATATCAATATGACCTTCAGTGTACTCTTATCAGAAGCATGTGCATCTCTTCCATGACAAGATAACTCTGTATGGCAGAGAGGTTGGCAAACAATCTTATTGTCTGTTCTCCACATGCTGTTATCTGGAAGGGCTTCACATCATAGCTGAGTTATGTATAAATGCAAGAAGATTTTCCATTTTATTAAGAGCTTCTTCCAATGAAAAAAAAACCATACCTGGGACTCTGCCTGGGATGCAGCTCAGGGAGATGGTAGGGAGCACTGCTCCAGAAGCCCTGAGGCTGTATTAGTGGTGAACTCCAGTTAATGAACCTGGAAACCTGGGCTGGGTTTTCTCTGAATTGTGGTCCTGGTGCTTGGATGCACCCTGGTCTGCATCCCACTGTCTGGACAAACAGTGAGCTCCTGTTTGTCTTCCAAAAGGCTGTAAATAGACCCAAAGCTGGAGGATGAGGGGTTTTCTAGTGAACGAGGCTCTGATTTGTCCTGATTGACAGGAGGTATTTTCTCCTTTCTAATCTAGAAGCATTTTCTAAGGCTTATTTTCTGTAAGTGGGTTGATAAGCTCTGGTAACAAAGTGTATGTTAACAAGGTGCTGTGATTCTACATATATTAGGCAAGAGAGGAAACTTTAATCAGTATTCAGATTTCCTCCAATACCCTCTTCCTCTCTGTCAGTACTATGCCAAGAATGCAGGGGAAGAAACAGTATTAGAGCCCTTGGATTTGTCCAGATTTCACATTCATGTTTTGAAGATACATAAATAGGGCAGAAAATTGACAAATACTAGAGTTTTGTTGGTTTGTTTGATTGTTTCTCTTTACAGATGGCATAGTTGGATCAAAAGTGGAGAGCACTGGGTAATAGTCCTTAAGAAGTGCAGATGGATCTACTGAAATTACAAATGTCTGTATCTGAGTGTGCAATTTCAACACTGTGAAAAAGCTCAGGAAGTGTTAAAGTAAATTTTGCATTACAAAGATAGTAGGCCTGACTGTGGATGCTGCTGTTCAGTCTGTGCCTGCAAGGAGTGTATAAACAAGTGAGGTTTAGTAGGAATATGTCCTTGAGCTTGCTTTCAATTGCTCAGCATTACTAAAAGCCACATCCTTTCTCTGACATGAATTGCAAAAATCTAAATCAGCATAAAACAAACTATACAGCTTTGATTTCAGTTACAAAACTGTCTATTTATTTCTCTTTATGGCGCTGCTCTGCTCCCATTGTGCTGGTGATGATCTTGAGAGTGTTTTCAGTTGTGATTCTTGCTGCTGTTTGATGCCTTCTTGGTGCTTCAGACTTGGAGATAACATTTGTTTAATGCCTCTGAAGTTCTATGTCAAGTGTCTGTGCCTGCAACTACAAAAGGGATTCAGTCAAAGATTGCTCCCACTTGCCTTATTGCAAGGTCCTTTTCCAGAGACCCGTTTTCCTGTGTCTTGCCCAAATGGATTGCTCAGCTTACACAGCTTGTTTTCATGCTGCTCAGGTGGTCCTGTGTTCTTCAGTCACACTGTTTGTCCATGTAACTCAAGTCTAATTTCAACAGCCTGCAGATGCCTTTTAGAACTCCCTAAATAATGGAAACACCCTCCTTCTGTGTTCTCATTTCTGATATTTTTTTTTTAAACAGTTTTTCACAAAGGGTGGACAGCTGGCTGAACTCTCAGAAAACAGAGGCAAGAGCTTGTCAGAGCTGTTGAAATGGTGCTTGTTGGAGTTCCCCTCACTATTTGCACATGTTTATCAGCACTGTTTTAGAGGGGTAAGAAACATAGAGGTTGTTCTGTACAAATGTGCACCAGCAGCCACCAGAGGAGCCTCCATCTAGCGCAGCTTTGCACACAGGTGAGAATTGCAATTACATGCCTCAGAAACATCTCTGCAAAATTAATCCTGTGCTCTACATATAAGCCCTCCATCATAAGCAGATCCCTTTGCAACTAAACAAATCCTGCCCACCATTTCTGTTTTCTTTGGAGTAATGGTGTTGCTCAGAAAATGTGTAACAGGAAAAGAAATCAATATCATACCAATGCAATCGTTATTAGACTCAACTTCTTAAAGCTAGCATGAGATTAACTGAAACAAATCTGAAGGCTGAAAGTTTGATGTTGGTGTCCTAAATCAAATTAAAATTGAGCGAGAATTGAGCACAGCATAAAATCTTATTTACACAACTTACATATTCTATTAAATCTTATCTCGTTAGTTTAATCTTACTCGATAGCATCTCAAAATTTCTAATTTTAAAAAGATCCAATGTTCTTATTTAATGAATATAGAAATTAAATGTACTGCTATGTTATGATTCATGGGATCATTCCATTAGGATTTACTGTGCTAGTATACTGGATGTAAATCATTCTTGCCAGAGATGGGCGAAATATTACTGATGTGCAAAAACTACTATGTTTAAAGAAAGTTAGAACTGTAAAATTAAACTCTGAAGGATTAGGAAAAGGCAGAATTAAGGCTGTGTAGCTTTAATTTGGAAGATGCATGTGATACAGTCTTAAAGACTCGATCACAAGCTGCTACTTTATTCTGTGCACAGGGTGGACAAGATCAAGTGTTTATTTTTATCTGCATCGTTCAATGTGAAGTTCCAGATGCCATCCAAACTCTGCCCTGAATACAAGGTTATTAATGTCCTCTGAGCTTTCACACAGAGCCTCTCAGCAGAGTATCTGAATGTCTCTGAAGCATTAATACACATATTTTATACTTTAAGTAATGCTCATTCTCTTTGGGTGACAACTTAGCTTTAGAGCTTGATTTCTTTTGCATGCTTAGCAACCTAAATGACAGATTCAGCTCATGGCTCTCAGAGACTACAGTTAAACTTGTCATTGCTCAGGATTTCTGCAGACCAGTCCAGCGTGTTTCATGTGGATGCCCAGAAGGTGACCAACTGTGAGATGTTCTGGCTGAGGTGACTTTCCAGGTGGTGCAAAATTGTGGCAGAGAAAAGGATAGGTTCACTGCTATAAAGTGCTGTCTGATTACCTTATCCATGGATTTGTCCTTAAATAAAGCAGCCTTATGCACAATTTGCTGTGCTTTCTGATATGTCTCTACCAGATAGCCTCACTTAGCCTCAGTCTGCTGTTAGAACTCTCTCCTGAGCTTTGCATGATACCACACCTTTCTTGAAATAGTATTTTCATTGTTCTTGCTTTTGATTAAATGTTTTAACTGATAATTAAGCATCTATACTGTATTGCTTATCATCATACAGAATGAAAATTTAATTTTCCAACATGAAGCTGGCTCAAAGCCAGTGTGGATCCTGGTAGGCAGAGTCTCCTTGGAACAGCCCCTGGTGAAAACCTCTGCACTGCAGCTGTTGAACTGGATGCTAAATGGCTCACAAGGCTTTCTTGAAATTCTGCTCATCCCTGGTGTGAGCACCTTGAGGACCTAACACTTTGTAGGATCATCTGCACCAGCTTCCCCTCTCTGGAGGTGTCTCTAAGCATGTTGTGACCCCTGGAAATGCTCTTGTACGGGTTTTTGTTCTGGCGTTGGTGGGCCCTGGATCTCTGTGAAAATGTGTCTCTGCTCTTTGGGAGGACGGGATCCTTTTGGCTTGCTTTCCTGCCTAGCTGTGATGCAGGGCTGGTTTTGGCTAATTTGATCTATTATGCAGCTCAGGGGGAACTTAACTGAGCAACACATCTTTGCTGTATTTCAACAGGCAGGGAAAGCACAGTCAAAATTTCCTTCTGCAGTCCGTAATGACTGAGGATGGGAAAACTCCAGCATTGTATTTGAAAAGCATTGGGATTAAATGATGTCATTTAAGAACTCATTAGCCTGTCTTTCAAGTGTATGCACTTTGGGGAATAATCATCTTTCCTGCTTTGCCTTTGAGTTGTTCGTGTGTCATATCTCTCGTGCCTGGGAACTGCAGCTTTATGGCACTTTGGATTGGATAAAACCCCTTAGCTTTGAAATGTTAAATCCTTCAATTAGTTCAAGTTGAAGACTAAAGGCCAAACGTTTCAAATGTGGGCACCTGAAGTCGACAGGAGCTGGAGGCATTCATCACCTTGGAAAATCATTTAGGGAGCTAAATTTAGATGCAGATACCTTGCTTTGGCCAGCCCAGTTTAATCATTGAGTCCTATAGTATTACTCTGGATCATATGTTTTTTCTCTACCCTTTTCCTTTCCATGGAGGGAAAAGGCTGGAATTTATGTTTAGATATTCATGTTATAATGTCCTCCAGTCCCAGCAAGCTGCTCCCTGTGAAAAGCTCCATCCCACTCCTTGTGCTAAAATCACCTACTGGGTTCAACAGTCTAAAGCCAAAGCCTAAAAATTGCTTAGAAAGGTCTGCATTAACCTACCAAAAACAAATACCACTTTACATTGTCTGGGTGAACCTGTGGCCTGTTTTTCTGCCATCAGCCACTGTCCCTTCAAGATGTACTTTCTGGCTGTCAATAATGCATGTCCTCGGGTCAGGATGGTCCAAAAAAATCTGCCTTTCTAAATCTTCCCTTTGGAATGTATTTGGGCACTATGAAGGCTTGTATCCTACTCATAAATTTTGACTTACTCCATAGTTTTGAAGGGAAAAAGTGATTAATTGAGGGTTGTGTAATTTGGACACCTGCTTCTAACTATACACATGGAAGGAATTGATTTCTTTAACTGATTTTTTAACTGAGTGAAGTGGCAGAAGGAGTATAGACAACAGTTTGCTTGTGCAAATTTAGGTGTGTAGTGATGCAACTGCCCAAAGAAGTAAATCCACAAGTAAAGAGAGTTTTTTAGAGATTTGTATTCATAAGATGAAAAGCTTCTGAAAGAATGCAACAACTCTGGGACTAAGATGCCTTTCCATTGCCATGATCTTCTGCTTCTGCTGATTGTGAATGCTGAAAATCTGCTCTGCTTCCCCAGAGTCCTGATAGGAAATTCATTGTCAGACCTGGAAAGGCAGAAAACTAGCAGAGACAAAACCCCAAACAAACAAAACTCTCAAACCCCCAAACAAGGAAAGGAGATTTCTTAATTATAGTTTACCCTAAGCAGATGTTAACAAGTTTATTTAAACCTGTAATCTGCTGCTGGCCTCCTGTCCTCCTCCATCGTGGCATTTCCCTGATCAGCTAATTCTGCCCTGATTAGCATTTCAGAAATTGAGGGGTTTTGTCAAACACCTTCAGGAGCTGCTTTGGAATACCCCCTTGGGTGGTTGGTTTTTGTGAGCTGCAGATTACAAAGGATGATTTCCCAGCCTGCTCCATTACATTTATTCTTGCTTTGATGCTACATGAGAAGGACTTGTGGCACTGAGATGCTCCTCCTTGCTGGACCTCACAGAGTTTCACTGCCCCTGCTTGGATGGTCTCAGCCTTTCTCATTATCCTGCTGCCATCCCAGCATCAGCCCCTCCTCACTCCATGTCCTCCTTCCTTGGCAGAGCAGTCCCTGCTTCTCTGGGTGAAAAACCTCTCTAAAGAGGCAAAGAAGAGATTTGTCTGTCCTATATCTCCCCAGCTTTTCCCTCTTGTGGAGGGGGCAAGGATCTCGTTTCATGCTTGGAGAAGTACAAACTTGAGAGTTTGTTTCCTCATAGAAATGGGGGAGGGAATTTCTTTAAGTGATTTTCAAGCTGTTAAACTGTTTTTTTCCCATTAAAATTTGGGTGAAAAGCATTCCCTTAAAATTCTTGCTAGATGAGGATTTTGGTGTAACTTAATTCATTGCAGTTTTTATTTTCTTTGTGGAGAAAGAGGGTCCTTCTTTTTCCCTGGCCATATTTTGTGTGGTGCTTCCCTGAAGGCACCTTCTTTCCTTGGACTTGCAAATATGGACCTCTTCCTTTCTCATGCCTAAGAATATGGAATACTTCATCCCTGTCTTCATTTTCTTCTGCTCTCCTTCTGCCAATACAGGAGTATTTTATGTCCCTGAATATACCATGTGCTGCTTTCCCACACCTCCTGCTAAGAGTTGCTTGTGGCAGTTCTCCTTGGAAAATATATTCTTATCACCCAAGAAGAACTTCTTCTCCCAGAGTTATCAAGATTCTCTTAATATCTGGTCTTGCTCCCTCTCTCCATCAGTAGCAAGAGGAGGTTTGTTTGCTCAATTCAGTTTGGAACAATATAGAGGTAAATGTTCCCAGCAGCTGAGGAGTCTGTGTAGTGCTATTTTTAACTTGAAGCTTGTCTTCATTTTACTTATCTGAGATGAAGGTCCTGTGATGATAGAAGATTTTTGATAAATAGACACAGTGGGATTGATCCCAGTTTCTTTACAATTTTGGATAGATTGAACTAGAAAATAATTCCATGTGAAAAGGGCCTTGACGTGTCTCTAAAATATTCAAAGAATAGCTTCTGAAGTGCCTAAACACCGTTTGGAAAAAAACATACAGGTAGAAGTTTTCATGAGAGCTTAACACAGATGAAACAGGGTTTTCAGAACTGATTGGCAATAATGCAGGTGGCTAATTTCTTTGAAGTGTGCTGAACGTTGAAGTGCTTTGAAAATCTGACAAGACGTGTTGATGTCAGTTGCTGCTCGTTGCTGAGTGAGTTTAGAAATTTGGCTTTAAATTTGGATGTTTGATGATCTGGCTTAAGAGCAATGGCTACCTAAGAAGCAAATAAACCGATTTATTTTTGCTTTCTTTTCAGGTTAGATGCCCAAGGGAAAGCTCTTAAGTGAGCATTTCTAATTTCTGGATTTGTGATTTGAGTTTCAGAACATCACTTTTCTTGCTAGCTGTCACTTTGCACACTCTAACTTCTAACATAGAGGCTAGCTCTGTTCATGTTGTTTAGCAAATTCCTATCTAATAGGAATGCCAATGGCATCCACTCTCTGTGAGCATGGCTCTCACTTCAGGTTCCTCCAGTGTTTCAATCTGAAGCCAAAATTCAGTTTTATTTTTATGTTTACAACCTGAACTACGAGGTTTTGTATTTATTGCATTCTTAATCTGCTGAGATGCCAGGAGACTTCCATGGTATGATTCACACAACTGGGGTTTTGCTTACTTGACTATAACAAAGTAATAGCAATAAAGACCAAGCTCATCCCTGATGCACCTCCTGGAAGCAGGGACTGTTCTGCTGAGGAGTAAATAGAGCTCATTAGGAGTTTCCCTCTGTTGCTGGTGCTGCTTATTAGAGAGTCAGAACTGCTGCATCCAGAGCAGCACCCCAGGAGTGTTACCCTTCACTTTCTAGAAATGTGCCCTTGTGAAAATGCTTGTCTGCAGGTGCTATTCTGGTGCCTGGCTGTAGGGAAGCTTTGAGCTTCTGATGCTGGAGAGAGGAACAAGTAGTTGGCACCTCTAAAATTCAGGCCTTTGCTCCTGGTGAGCTGAAAGAAAACCAAAGACTGCAGACTGATCTGGGGAGCTTCAGACTCTCAGAGATAACAGAAGGTTTGAGGGGAGCTTTGGATCAAGTCCAGTCTTAGCTGACCTGATTTGCTTATTCCCAGGCAGCACATATTGCTCTCTGAACATCCCTTGTTAGGAGTGCAGAATACATTTCTGGAGCAGCAGCTTCACACTGTACAACTAGCACCTTTTTTTTTAATGTAACTGGCCTGAAAGTTGGAGTGCCCAACTCTGCTAATTACATGAAACTCTTTAATGTGATGCTGGAGGTGTTAAACAATTGTACCTGCATTAAATATGCTGTGCTTATGCAAACGTGACACACAGATTGCAAGTTCTAAAATTTATCAGGCAGACTAATTATTTAAATGTGAGCTATAGGTTACATAAATAAATAGCTCTCCCTCAGTAAATGGTAAGGTGTCATGGTGTTAACCACGTGGCTGGTAGCAGAGTAGAATTAATGTTAACACTTCTGTAGCTTTCTTTCCCTGATTACTAATTCTTTCGATGTTGGTAGATGAACTGAATTTATGAAAGTTTTGCCTGCCCTCTAGGTCCCTATTTTGTATTCCTTGTGCATTGCAGCTTGCTTTTGACTCTGGCAGCAATGTTGGATACTAAAAACCATGGATAGCTCAGGCTGCCTGCTCAGCGTGTGGGATGAGGCAGATCCAGACCAAACTGGGAGCTTTACTGGGGCAAGATCTCCACTCCCCCAGCTCCTGCAACCTGGTCCTCCAGGCTACAGAAGCAGCCCAATTACAATTAGCAGCACTTATATCTTAGAGCAATGACACAGAATTGCATATATACCAAGAAAACAGAGATCACTCTGTTAATAAATCAAGAGTTTGCCGTGATGGGCTCCTGACATTTTGCTGTTATACGTGTGCTGCAGAAAAGGTGCATTTGTGTTCACAGAGGCACAAAGTGATAATATGCTGCCTGCAACTTTTGAGAATGGTTTTTGAGTGCAGAGTTATGAAAGCTCCAGAAAATCCTATATGAGAAAAGCAGCTCTAGCTAGTCAGAGAGAGTTTCATTAAAGTTTCTTGCTGTTATTAGTTTTAAATTCACTTATGTCTCAGTCAGTTTCATTTCCGGAGGCACCTGCTCTGGTGGTTTTCTGGCAGGAACACTGCAGAGGGTGGGGAGTGTTAAGTGACAGGTTGCATATTCCTCCTTGGTCTCCTAGAATTGCCTTTTTTTTCCCCTCCAGTCATGCTAATTTACACACAGCTTTCATAATGAAACTTGAGCAGGCATCCTTCCCCATCTGCCACAATTCCCAGTCCTTTTCTGCTGCACCAGCCGAGTTGCCTGATTTCACAGAAGTGGAAACCGGGTGAGTGTTTCACACTTCACCCACGGGGAGGCTGTGGGTCTGATCCTGCCACCTTCAAACGCTGTTCTGGCAAAGCACAGGGAAGGAGCTGAGCAATGTGCAAAGGCTGCCAGCCCAGGCAGGGCTGTGCTCTCCTGCGTGGCACGGAGCCTCCTGCCCACCCGTTCCACGGTGGATTTAGGAGGAAGATCGCTGTTTCATGGCAGTCACTCAGCAGCAGTGCCTGTGTTGCCGTGTCTCCGGAGGAAGCAATCGGATCAACTCCGTTAGTGCAAGGGATTAAAACAAGCCAGATGCTCTCTTAATGGACAAACATACGGCGAAGTTGCAAACTTGGCCTTTTGGGGAAATTGAAAGCAGTTTAGTTCAGGTTCAGCTTAAAGGGTTGGGAAAGAAATTGTCTATTAGCGTCAAACCGGGCTGACAGCGCACCCGCACCGAGCTCGCAGACGCTCCGGAGCCGCCCGGCAGAGCCCCCGGTACCGGCCGGGCCTGGGCCCGGCGCTGCCCCGCAGCTCCTCGGCCTGGCAGCCACAACCCCGAGGGTCCCGAGCAGCATCTCCCGAGCCCAGCCCTCAGACTGGTGCAAGCAGGGCACGTCCGTGCAATGGGAGCTCTCTGCAGTGCCAGGCAAACTCTGCAGCGCTGCTGCTCGCACCTCGGCCCGCCAGCGCCGGGCTGGGAGCGCAGGAGGGGAAGGACTCGGTCACCTTAGCAACCTCCGGCCATCGCTTCTGGAGAACTGCACCAGGGTTGGGCCAACCAAATCCCTCCCCAGCCCCCAGAGAAAAGGGAAAGGAGTCAGGATGTGAGCCCGAGTAACAAGCTGCTCGCAGCTCTGATCCCAGGGCAGCAGATCAGCATTCAAGGCTGGTGGTGGAACTGTGCCGTAACCCCTCACAGGTAACCTTTGTGTTCAGTGAAAATCCAGGTTGTTCTGCTAGTCTTTTCCTACTCCATGGAAAGGGAACAGGCAATAATAGTGACTGCAGCTCATTCTGTTTTCATTTCATTCTGTGAACAGCCACTGGTGAATCATGAGACTGCAGTTAAAGTACAGTTTCAAGTCCTGCATAAAGTTACACTGTTTAAATTTAAATAATTTCCTTCATTACTAAATATTTCCTTCCTTGCTTCCTTCCTTCCTTCCTTCCTTGCTTCCTCCCTCCTTCCTTCCCTCCTTCCCTCCTTCCCTCCTTCCCTTTTGTTTTCTGAGCAGTTTCTATATCATCAAGGTGTTGAGCTGCAAGCACAGAAGGCCAAGCAAACAAGACCAAGGCAGATGCACAAGTTTTACACACTTTAATTAAGTTGTGGGGCTTCAGAGGAATTTGGCTCCAGCCTCTGATGCTTCCATGCCCTGTCTTCTGTTCCAGTGTGGATGTTAAATCGTGCAGAAATGGACCGTGACCTAACTTTCATGCCAGCTGATCTGGCTGTAGCTGTTTTTGTGTAACTAATTTAAAAAGATTGATTGTTGCTTAATTACATTAATGAACTGAACCAACATGGGCACAGACCAGAGCTCAGCAGTCTCCTAAACAGTCATTAAGAATAGACATCTATCTTTTCACCTGCTTGTACAGCCTCCTGTTGGGTGGCAGAGTGTGTGGAATGGTAATTCTGAAGGTTAAATGACTTAGGGACGTAATCACAGACTGTTCACCTCTGCTCCCCCCTGCCCATATGGCCCTCCTTGTCACAGTCAAAGTCCATTTGGACAAAGTGTCTGTTGAAAGGTCTCCAGGACAGCAAGTCTGGTGGTTTCAGCTGGCCTCCTGGCAAACACCAGCGTGTGTTACAAATCCACCAAAGTTCCCTGTTGAAAGGAATCTGTGGATTTAAACAATTTTGAAATAACTTCTCTCCCAATTAAGGTAATTCATGTTTATCAAGGTGAAAAGTGTACTGAGCAGAACAGTTCACTTTTGTCTCTAGCCAGCTCATGAATATGAAGAAAGATTGAATCAATAATACATTTCTCTAATTAAACTGGTAAGTTAAAATGATCGAGTTCTTGTTTTAGCAGGTGGTCAATGGAAGATGCATTTCTGGGTGTTTATCAGTGTTGGCCTTGCATTCACCACACTTAGGTGGGAGCTGTGCAAATGTTGCCTGCCACACAAGGGCTTACAAAAGTACCCTGAGAAGTTAATAAAATGTTTGAGAGAGGGATATTGGTACATTTTCCAAACTAACTTGAAAATATTACAGAGTGAATAAAGACAATAGAGTGAATTTTATTTGCACTTCATTGGTGAAGTTTGGTGAAGTCTGTGGACATACTATTGTATATCCTTTGCCATTATTAGCCCATTTGTTTGCCAGATTTAGTCAAACCAGGAAGGACTTCAGCTGAAGTTAATAAGTTTGTTGCCACTGGCTTGAGCAGGAATGGAAGCAGGGCTGGATATTATGAAAGATGGTGAGAAAAATCATCCTAGTTATTTCGGAAGTCAAGAAGGACAGTACTTTTGCACTGGTAGCCTGGGGGCAGATGTTGGTCTGTAGAGGCTGTTGTCAGAATTTTCAAAGGTGTCAGTGCTGCTAACACAATGTTCTGCAAACCTGATCCAACAGCTGCTGGAACCAAGGAGTTGTTGCAGGGATTTCAGTCCCCTTTGGGTGATGTTGTAGGTGCCCTATGAAGTCTGATGATTTTCAGGGTGGCTTTTTTGTATCCCAGATTCAACACTGAGTGGGGGCAGTAAGTCAAAGAAAAGTGGGATTGACCTGCTGTCATATGCTACAGGCTGAAAATCTGCTTTCTTCATTTTCAGCTCCCTCACTGATAAGTCGTTGAAATGGCTTGAGGTGACAAGAGAGGAGACTTAATGCTGAAGGGTTTTTGGAGACTGGTCCATTCCCCATGGTCCCAGAGGCTTCTGTGGACTGTTGAGGGGTGAGCACCTGAGTGGTTGCACAATGGATTTCAGACATTGGTTCATGACACCTGAAAAATACTTTAAATGAGAGGCAGGGAAGTTGTGGAATTACGCATATGCAAATAGCATTAAATTATGGTTTTATGTAAGATCTTATGTTTCAAGCTAATTGAAAGACAGAGGCCACTGCTGCAGGAGAAAAATATGAAAAGAAAACTATACTGAAACATAAAAGTGCTTCTGATCAAGTAAAATTCTGTTTCTGTTGAATGTTTTATTTTGTTCCAGTCACATAAATTACCATCTTTGAAATACTAAAACTCCCACAATCAGCTTTTTATAACAGAAAATAATTTACATTTAAAAGGTTTAACTGAAGCAGCTAAACCTTAGTGATGAATGTGCACATTTGGCAATAAAACAGGGAAATAGCCCATGTTTTGGAACCCATAGCTGCTATATATAATTTTAATATTATAAAGAACTAAATAGAGTCTAGTGAGTGCTACAGGTATGCACTGAGATATTTGCTAGTTCCTGGAAATGTATTCTTAAGGGTATATAGTACTGACACAGAGCCTTGGAAATCTCCTTTAGCACTGATGGATTCTGTGATGAGAGGCAGCATGGCTTGAATGCATTTCATCCTCCACAGAAACTTATGAACTTGGTCACATTGCCATCACCAGAAACCATTTCTTTCTCAGTGCAGCAGCACCTCTCTTCCATCTTGTGCTGGGCTGACCCTGGCTGGACACCAGGTACCCACCAAAGTCACTCTATCAATCCCCTTCCTCAGCTGGACAGAGGGGAGAAAATACATCAAAAGGCTTGTAGGTAGAGATTAGGATGGGGAGAGATTAATCACCATTTACTGTCATCAGCAAAACAGACCTGACTTGGGGAAATTCATTTAATTTATTACCAATCAAATCACAGTAGGGTAATGAAAAATAAAACCAAATCTTAAAGCCACCTTCCCTCTACTCCTCCTTTCTTCTCAGGCTTGACTGCACTCCTGATTTTCCCTCCCTCCTCCCTTCTAGTGGCACAGGAGGATGGGGAATGGGGGCTGTGGTGCTGCTCCTTTCCCCCACAGGGGCAGGAGTCTTCATGCTGCTCCCCTGCTCCACCTTGGGGCTCCCATGAGATCTCAGCCTTCTTTGTGCATCCCGTGTCCCACTGTGATCCTCCATGGGCTGCAGGGGCACAGCTCCCTGTCCATGTTTTGCACCAGGGGCTGCAGCAGCTCCTGCTGCTGCTCTGCCTGGAGCAGCTCCTGCCCCTCCTGCTCTGACCTTGCTGTCTGCAGGGCTGTTGCTCTCACTTCTCTCTCTGGCTGTAGTTGCTTTTGTACAGGGCATTTCCCCCCTCCTCAAATCTGTTTTCCCAGAGGCCCCACCCCTGTTGTTGATGGGCTCAGCCCATGGTGGATCCATCCTGGAGCCACTGGCATTGGCTCCACTGGACTTCCATGGGGGAAGCTTCTGGCAGCTTCTCACAGAAGCCACACCTGTGGCCCCCTGCTACCAAACCCTGGCCACACAAACCCAATACACATCTTTAAATAATGAAAGAGGAGACGCAGTATTTTCATTCTGCAGGAACCTTGTCATCATCCTAGAAGAGATTGCAGCAGTTGTCTAAAGGGACCACAAAATAGCCACAAAAATTAGAGATAATGATTTCCCTCTCAGAATAACTGGTATGTAAGGCTTGTCTTCCCCCTGTCACATACATTCCTGATTTATCTTCTCTTCCTCTCCTCTACTCCCTGCATTAAAGGGGGAGTGGGCCATTGCTGCTGTAATGCTCTTATTCCCTGCTAGAGCAGAGAAGATATATTTCAGTTTTATGCTCTCCTCAAATGTACTCAGACATATGGAAGAAATACCTTACAGGTGTTTGTATTCTTGCAGAGGCTCCAGAGAATTGAAAACCCTCTGTATTCCAACAATAATCTTTCCTTTGACCTAGTGTGCTTTATATCTCATGTGGGAGACTGAGTCCTGCCATTACTGGAGTCAGTGAGAAAACAGGTGGAAGTTTCAGCAAAGTGGGGATGAGACCCTGGGTGTTAATTGTGGGGCTGCAGGGCCCCGTGGTGGGAGCAGCTGTGCTCAGCTTTGTGCAGAACTCAGCCTGCTCTGACCGAGCCGGATGTTCCTTGACATCTACAGGATTTGCCTGGGGGATTTGGTCCTTCTTCTTATTAATATCAGAAAGTAAATTAGCTTTATGTTGCCCTTCCTATCAGACCTTTCAGGGGTCTCCTATCCTTTTAATTTAGCCTGGGTCTCTGAGGGAAAAACCCAGTAAAAACACACCGGTGTGGTGATTAGTAAGCACATTTTATATAATTACAGTGTTGGCATCTCAGGGGGGAAATGAAAGTTTGTGCTGTCCCTTTAACAGGACAATTTGATAATCCTCTTAGCATTTTCTCTTTTGGCTGATAATATTTCACACAATTTTACTTTGTAAAATATTCCTAAAGGGAGGCTTAAGCAATAATGCACAGATTATGGAAATGACTCTCATTAAATATAGGCAGAGACTTCAGCAAAGCCATGAACTGCTTCGAAACATGTAACCCCCATTAGGAGCTTCATTTAAATGTTTATTCACAGAGCAGTAAATGTTTATTATAGAACATTTTATTGAAACATAAATTAAAGAACCCTAATTATACATATCACAAGTATTCAAACAATATGCATTTATCAAGACTTAACTAAAGATCAGAGGTGGAGGAAATGCAGTTATGCTTCCATTTGCATCTCAGCAACACCAAATTTTCACAAAAATACCTGGGCAAAGTGACCCTGATGGAAGGCGCAGGGCCTCAAGGAAGGTGCTCTCCAGCTATCTCTGAGCAAGTGCCACCTTCCAAATTAACTTCAGAGGCACCTTCACTCATCATTCCCATCTGTAAAAATGGCTGGGGGCTACCAGGGGTTTGGGTTGTTTTTGCAGAGTAACAGTTGCTGCTCCTGTGGGTCTGCCCATCCTTCCCTGTGAGTGCTGTAGGGGGGATGGACAATCAGTAAAGGCAGGTGATGGTCCTTGGCCTGACCTTCCCATCACCATGCATGGTCCTTCATTCCTAGACTTGCAAAGCAGCTTAGAGGTCAGGAAATAAAAGTTCAAAGAATCAATCAACCTTTTTTTCCAATTGGTTTATTCATTTGCTGCCTTTCAGGGGATCTCTTAAGAGATGTTCAAAGAGGTGTACATTTGGATCACCACTTCCAACAAGCAGGCTTATTACCCTCATTATTGTGCCAGTTTTCTTGGGTTTGGGGCTGAAGGAGCGGGGTTGGCACTTCTCTTGCAAGTGCTAAAGTTGCCTTCAGCCATGGAAGTTTTAACTACAGATATCAAGTGGGTTAAAAAATCTTTCTGTGCTTGTTTTCATGAAGTCTACATCCCTTTTCTAGCTCACCCACAGCTCATTTCTTTAAACTTCATAGCAGTTGACATATGCATTATTTATTGAGAATGCTGAATCTGCACATTTCTGAACCTACATGTTTAAAGATGTGCTCTGCTGCAAGTTCCCCACTTGGTTTGGCTTCTGAGACATTTGCAAATTCTCTTAATTTTGTTGCTTTCCAAAGTGCATGCTTTCTGTGCTGAGCAAGTATCTTGATAATTGCTCTTCCAGAGGCAAATCCATGGTGTAAGTGTTGGTAGGGATTATTGCAAGCTTTATTTTCCCCCTAAGGATGGGTGTACTGCACAGTGTGATGCAGATTTACACTGGGGCCTCACACTCCAGCTTGGTAGCACATGGACAGCCTGTGTGACCTTCTCTCCCAAGACTTGTTCCAATTTCTTGTTTTCCTTCTTTGCAGTCTCTTTCTGCACAACATTTTTGATTCACAAAATTTTGACCACTGCCTTCATTCTATAAACAGCTTCAGCCTTCCCTGTTCTCCAATGTCTCTTCTAGTCCATTGTCACATCTCCTGTTTCCTCTGCTGCTGCCCTGGGCTTTGAGATAGGCATGGATTTCTCTGTCCTTCCCTTACAAGCATCAATCTGTTCCCCTGCACATCCTGCTCTCGAGCCTGGCAGTCTGTGCCACTCCTTTCCATCTGTACCACGTCCTTATGCTCCTCACGACAGCAGAAAAGCAAACCTCAGTTTTGTGTTTTAACAAACCAGAGCCAGAGGTGCTCCAGGGGTGTGTCAGGCCATGCAGCCTCCCTGGATTTGGAGCAATCCTCACCCCCAGCACGGCAGAGCTGCCAGCTGGGGAGGAGATGCCAAGGGCCTGCATCTGTGCAGCTTCATACACAAGGCTTTAGTAAAGCTGGAAAAGAAAGCACTGATTCCTAGAAATGGGGCAGTTTTGTAGGAAAGGAATGGTTTCAAGCAGTTTCTTGTCATGTTTTATTATTTTATAAAAATTAGCTCTTTTAAAGTGGTCTGCCTTTGACTAATTTAGAACTCTTGAAATGGGGAAAAAAACCACTACTAATGCAGGCATTAATTTTAAAGGCTATTAAAATTGAGTGTTTTAGTTGTCCAAAACTCTTTTCCTAATGTTGGATAGGACTTTTTAAAAATTTTTAAATTTGTTTCTCCATCTCAAACCAATTCAGGACTTGGAAAAACATCAAGATGTCATAAATACTCACTGAATAGAACTGTTTTCCCACAAAGATGTCTCTGCCAGGACTTGCAGGTCAAGAGCCCTGGAAGTGGGCTTTCAGTGCCTAGAAAGAGCAGTTGTACCAGGTGTGCCTGTGGCTGGTGACACGCTGGATTTTCAGGGGCAGCAGAGGGAGAGCTTCCTGCTAATGAGCTGTGGATATACAGGGCTTTCCATGGAATAACTTTGTAACAGGGACAATTGAGCAGTTAATCAAGAATAGCAAACGAGGGCTCCGTGGAAGCCCAGTTTACAGAGAGGACAAAATTGCCCTATTTTTCATGTGGCTATCTCTGTATTATGGTTGATATTCTTTATCACCCACTAGCAGTCTTACTTGGAGAATGGTTATTAGTTTGGAATTTCTACAGTTAATCTGGTAGTTTAGAAGAAGCATTATCACAGCCTCCCATAGGAAGCCCCGTCTCTGTAATGGACAAGGCACTTTGCAGCAAGTGAGGTCTTACCTGAGAACCACCATCCCTTTTCCCAGTGAACTGGCTGCTGAGTGTCTCCTGGCCAGCTGCTCTTGCTGCCTGGAGCTGCTGATTCCCTTCCTGCCCTTCCTCCTGCCTGGCCACAACCACAGCAGGTCACAGCTTTTCCTGTCCTGCTGCACCATGAGACCGTGAAACCCACAGCTGCCAAGCTTTGACTGTAGAAAAAATGAAAAGTAACAAGGGGAAAGATGAAGCTGCTGAAAGGCATCTGGTTTTGCTGCATGAAGGCACAGGTCAGCCATGGTCTGCTTTTGCAGATGTAGGGGGAACAGCCCTTCCTCTGCCAACGTTGTGGCAGCCCCCCGTCCTCAGGGTTGCAGGACCCTTTGCCAGCTTTTTTGTATTCATGCTATAAGAACATTTATGGCTAATAGACCCTGGGTGCTGAGCAGCTCATGTACAGGCTTATCTCAACTGGAAGCTGAGCTCTGTTGCTCTGCTAACCAGCACAGCAGCTGAGTGAACACAACATAATGTCCATGAATTATTGCAGGCAAAACGCCCATGTCCTCCCCAGTGGTGTGTGGCAGGGTCATCTGCTCTTCACTATTCTGGTCCACCTGGGAAATCTCTTTCAGTGTCTATTTTTGTCTAGTGTTTTCACTTTAAATCCAGTGCAGTGGTGACACGTTGGTTATTTGACCATAATTCAGTATATAAAACCAGCCGTAACCAGGAACATTGCTTTCTGCATGGCCTTGAGTGCTGAAGTAAAACTCACCTGACCTGAATGCTTGTTTCTCCAGCAACACAAGCTCCAGGTCTTTTGGCTGAGATTTTCTGGGCATTTTGCAGCCGTGGTTCACAGGAGAGCAGCTTTAGTGGTGTAATCCCACAAATGCCTGTGATGCGGCCAGATTTTGGCAGTGGTGGGACGAGCGTGCTCCAGAGTGCCCATGAGCAGCCCTGTGCTCCCACAGTCCTGACTGAGATGCCATGGAGCTCATCAGAGCAGCCTCTTGCTGCAGTGGAAGGCCAGAGGCATCACACTCTGGCTCTGGCTCATTAGTTCCCCGTGGCACTACAGATCTGTTCCTTGCAGTACATTTTCTAATGCTCTTGTTATTCTGGGTATAAGGGTCTTGAAGAAACTTCTCTTGTGAGTGATTTTGCATCACCTGATAATTCTCACCATTAGCAGTTTCTCAAACTGTGATTTTATTTACATTGCAAAGCAGGGGGAGCTGCAGTCCCTACCCTAGAAAACTGTCAGTCTAATAATTTTAATTTTGAAGGTCCTATAAAATCCAGCATCCACAGCCTCCTTCCAGCTACTGCTGTTCTAAATATCCCCGACTGGAAATCTTGCCCCTGGTTTCAGAACCAGCTAGCAAGGCTCAGGCATCTTTAATTCACACAGTGCCCTCCACCTGGGGACTTCTGCTGCATCCTCACGTTGTCACTGTTGTCACACCCAGTGTGGCAGTGTCCTGCTTCCTCCATCAGTGCCTGATGGGCAGGGGATGGACCTAAGCAATGCAAGTGTGTGCCTGCATTTTTCACCTGATGTAGGTGATATTGATTGGTCCATTAATGTAAATGTCTTGGCTGTTGTGTGTTGCTTTCCTTGCTTATTAATCAAAATTATGCAAAATGAGGGGAAAGCAATTTTTTTTAGGAAAAGAATGAAATACCATCAACAGTGACTGATTACAGCCTGCTGGAATGTGATGGGGCTGTCTGCCACCCACCAGGCATGAGGATCCCTACAATAACTGGGGGAAAAAATTAAAATGCCTTGTTTTGACAATTTTGGTCAATGTTTAGATGTTCTGTTCAAGCAGTGTTTTGATGGAAGATTTGCCTAAATCTATTTGTTTGGTAAAAAAAAAAAAAAAAGCATCCCAGTATTTTGTGTGCATCTGACATATTTCAGTCAATTGCAAATGGTTTTTTTGGATGTGTGGGTTTTTGTTTTGCTTGGGAAACAAATGAAAGGAAACAACTTAATTTGTGGGCACCTTGAAGTTATTTTTGCTACTGCCATTTAGGGAGACCTCTCTGTAGCCAGCAGTAGATGCAAAACATAAACAAAACATCTGGGATGTGAATATTCCCACTGAACCAATTCACAGGTTGGAAATGGAGCTGGTGCTTAAGTGCCTTGGTGCATTGAGGCTTTAGCAGTAACAAATAGTACTAAGGAGTAAAAATGATCAATTAAAGATCTCCTAATGAATCAAAGTATCAGCCACTGTGAGTCGAGAAGGGCAGAAGCTGAAAGGCAGATTAGAGCAGGTGTGAAATCTCCTTGTTCAGTGTTTCTGACTGCATGGTAGCCACAGCTCTGTGCTGCTTGTATTTCTTGGCAAAATTGAAGAGAAGGGAAATATATGAGACACTGCTGCTGATCCTGTTTGTTTCTGTTTTACAAACAGTGGGGAGAATCCAGATACTTATTTCTTTCCCATACACAGAATTTAAAAAAAAACCAAACAAATCAAGAACGGATGACTGGAAAAAAATACTCTCTTTTAAATTGATTGTTGTTACTTCAAACCTCGGGAATATTCATTTGTTTTGTGATACAGTTGATGGATTCTGCTATGCAGCCTGGCAGTGTGTGAGAACATAATGCATGTAGTAAAGGTGGCTAACCCCTGAGAACATCCCCACCGATGCCAAGTGGCCCATATGCTGTCATAAACACTTTTTATTCTTTTTTTTTTTCCACACTGCTCATAAGAGCCAATTTTGGGTAAAAGATCATATTAGGCTCATTCATTACCTGCTGTGCTGGTCTGTACATCTGCAGTGCAGCATCTCTGCACTGAGCTTTGGACTCATCCCTGTGTGTTTTCTGATATTCCAAATTGTCTGTCACGGGTATGCACAGATCTTCTCGTGTGTGTGTCCTGGAGCATTCTGCACCAGAGATAAAAATTATGCTTAAAGGTGGCTAAACTTCTGGGGAATATGGTTGTTGATAGCTGATGTTAGGTTTTATATATATGGTCAAGAGAAATTCCTGCAAATTGACACTCGCAGCAAAACTTTCATTCCTGGTAGCAGAAGAAAAGGAAACTGACTGGCAGATGAACTGGCTCTATTCTTATGAATAAATTTAAAATCTAATGAGAACAACAGGTGTGAGACAGTAGTGAAATTTTACATATCCCTGCAAACTTTAATCTACACTTTTATTTTTCTTGAAGGTCTGTCCAAAAGCAAAATTTCAAGCCTGGGGCTATTGAAGACCGTCTTTAAAGTTGCTTTGTGATTTTGAGCAATACATCATACGAGCAGTGATGTTCAGATGATACATTGCACTAATACATCACAGGAGCACTTTTGCTCTTATGATATATTAGTATAATACACTATCAGAACACTATCACTGATATATTACTCAAAAACACAGTTTCTGACCCTCAAGATTCACCCTCATCTCTAGTCTGAATACTCTGAAAGCTGTGGATAATGATAAGAATAAGAAATCACATATTCGGTTTCTCTAGGGTAAAGCTGAGAAAAAAAATGGTGTGGTATTTGGAATATTTCATTAACTGAAACATCCTTGTGTTTTCATTTTATTCACTGAGCAAATGTTATTATGGTTAGAAGCTAACACAATATAGGTGTGTTTGAATTTTCTTACAAATAGCCTAAGAAAACCTTCTTTGATTTCATATTTCATTATAGATTTAAGCCATGTTTTGAGAATGTTTCCATGAGATGCAGGAGTTTCAGCTGATTTCTGCCTCATCAAATTGAATCAGGTGCAAGCTATCTAAATTCTATGCAAACCATTTGGTGCTGTTTGTGATGCAGTAATTTTTTTTTAAAGGATTTAGGCACCATCTAAAAAAATCTGAAGATGCATAAATGTGATCTATCACTCAGATTATTTGCTGCCTCTCCTCACTGAGGTGCTGGGGTATTTTCCCTGAAGAATTATTCTCATTTGTTGTTTTTCTTTACTCAAGAGTGAAAGACAAAGGGGAAAAGAAAAAAGAATGCATTCCAATGTTGTGAGTAGCTGAGCTTACTGCAGAAAAGTATTTCTCTCAGTAGAGTTTGGGTCTTGAGGACCTTGCATTACCCTTCCTTTGTGGTATGAACAGTGTCAGGAAAAAAAAAAGGTAATAGTAATAACACAACACTAAGGTGCCAAGTCATATATTTGTGTTCTTGCCCATAATTTTGTTTGTATTCCCCAGATCACATCAGCACTTTTGACAAAAACGCATCACCATTCACCTCCTTCCCAACTGGGTGACCCAAAGCTGCCTGTGCAGCTCAGTCCTCAGCCCTGCTACCCCGTGGGCCATGGCCCTGTGCCAGGAGAGGGAAACACTTCAGGCTCTGCCAAACTGGGCTCATAATCCTTGTGCCCCACAGGTTTTGGGCCACCTGGCGCTCTATCCCTGCAGCTGTGGCCCCAGCATGAGTCTTGTGCCCCACAGGTTTCAGTTTGTTGTATTTGGGCTACAGCCTCCAGGGAGGAAAGGAAGCATTTTAATGTCTTTTTAAAGTGTTTTTACCCTGTGGGAGGCATTGTCCTCTTCTGTCAGCCCTTCTGCCCTCCTGCTGTCCATGGTGTGGCAGCAGCTGCTCTGTCCCCAGACAGGGAGCCCTGAGCCCATGCTGCCCACACAAGCTCTCCCCCACATCCCATCTCCAGCACCTTCTTATTCCCATCTATTCCAAAGCCACAACACTCAGCTCCAATGGACATTGTTATTTCAAAGCTGTGGCTAAATATGTCTCTGACTGACAACTATGAATAATTCCACAGAGCCCCTAAACTTCCAGGCATTTCACTCTGAAGCTCATATAATACACCAGGGCTGCTCTCTCATGTTTTTCATCTTTTATATTCTCCAAAGAGTTGAGATACAGTTATGGAACAGGTTAATGTATTTTCCTCTGAATATAATGCTGTGGGAGCCTGTGCACGGTTACTTGTGTGTGTTGAGAATAATGCTGACAGTTCAGAAAAGAAAGTCGTAAACTTGATAATCACCCTTATTTTGTTTCATGTTTTCAGCATGTTCATGTCCATGTGCTGCCAAGGAGGGCTGGAGACTTCAGCAGGAATGATGATGTCTATGAGGAGGTAAGAGTTACACTCCATCTTTCTTCAGAGTTGGTTTTGGTGTTAGCAAATTGCTTTAATGGCCCAGGCCCTCCCATGGGTGAAGGAGTGGGATCTCTGCATTTTTATTGCTTGCAAAGATCCTGTGATATCACCAAGATCTATACTGGGATTTCCTTGTGAGCTCTCTCTCTGAGGGAGGATACAGTTGACACCTTTGGTACTCCAGTCTGTCACTGCACATAGGGTGCATCTCTACAAATAATTGTGGTCTCTTACTTTGAGGGCACAGGGAAAAGGGTGACCACATGGTCAGCCTGGCATGCAGGGAGGGTGTCCTGTGCCAGCTGCTCGCCTGGGGTGCCAAACCTCCCCCTTCCATCCAGAGAAAACACAGGCAGCTTGTTACAGCTCAATCACAAATTGCCTTCTGGCCTGATTTTTGTAGGGCTCTGCTCAGCTCTGGACAAATCACATTGTAGCCCCAAAGATGGAAATTAAAGAGCAACTCTGCATATAGATGGAATATCTGCATGTGTGCAGATTGTGCAGCAGAGCTCGGCTCATGAGCTGTTCCAGTGTGACTGAATCACTGGCTTTTGTTTAAATGAACAATTGTACTGGCATTAACAAAAAGTTTTCCCCAGTTTGACAGCTGTCATAATGATTCTATGAAAAAATCTCACTATTGTTAAATTTACGGCTTGTTCTTCGTGGGTTTGGTAGGATCCTCTATCTGAAATATGACATCTCCTTCTCTTTCTGAAAGTAATTAATATAAACTTGTTCAATGCTACTGCAATACCATCTGCTTGAAAGAGACATAGTGACATTTTCTGCTTTTGTATTTTTTTCCTTTGTGATATCTACATGATGACAAGTTCCCACTCACAAAAAAAAAATGGTGGAGTGTTTTAAAGTTTCTCAATTACTTAAATATGCAAAAACGGAGAAGAAAGCATATTGCTGACAAGTTATATGAAGTGTAGAGCCTGAAAACTCCACTAGTAAGGGTAAAAGCTTAATGAGACTGCTGAGCAAGGAGATCCAATGGAAGTAAATGAAGGCAATCTTTGCTGGTGTGGTGGTTAAAAGCAGTTGAATGAGACAAAATTAATAGGGTTAAAGGGTTGTCAGGCACTGGAAGAGGCTGTTCAGGGAAGTGGTGGAGTCACCATCCCTGGAGGTATTTAAAAGATGTGTAGATGGGCTCTCAGGGACATGGGTAACTGATGGGCTTGCAGTGCTGGCTTGATGGTTGGATTCAGTGACCTTGCAGGTCTTCTCCACCTAAATGATTGTGTGGTTCTAGAATCTGTTCCTTTTCACATGTGTTCAGGGGTTTCAGATGCTGCATCAACCCATCAAATCTCTTTCCACTTCTGTCACATTTACAATTCCATTTGCTTCTTTTTAAACACAATTATTTCTCCCTTGTTGTAGCTAAACAGAAGCAGGCGAAACTCTAATGAACTAGACTATATATTTAGTGTTGTCAGATGCAAAAGGGTGGCAAATTGAGGAAGAATTTCTTTTTTATTTTGTCATTTCCAATTACAGCAATTGTAGGTGTTGCTTTTAGCAAACAGGAACCATAAATATTTAGACATAGATATGATAATGTATCTTAAAGCAGAAGAATGTATAGCCTCAGTGTCTAACTAGCTATTCTTGAACACCACAGAGCTAACATGCTTTTGTACAGACTGTAACTGAAGAAAGATTTAATTTTTTTTTAAGATGTCAGGGAAACAAAAACACATTTGCTGCTATAAAAAGTTTGGTGCCGAGTTCTATCACTGTTTGGATTGAGGATGGAGGGACTTAAGCAATTTGCTATCGCAGGTGAATAAAGCTATTTTGAAAAATGGAAAAGCGACAAATTATTGAAAAGACAGCTGACTTTGGAAATAATTTGGAGCTTATGTCAGTACAGCAAAAACATTTTGATATAATGCATCTCTTTGTGATGTCAGCAAGTCATATCCTTTTGACAAGAAGATATTTTAAGAGATTTAGGAAGATATGTAGATCATGGTGGGGCAACAGGCTGGAAATAGACAAGGGATAAAGTACCATTACATGAGATGTGGGTGCTGAAGAGAGCTTTAAATCTATTTCTCATGAAATTTGTACTTTAAAAATGCAAAACCCATTCGTAAACAACACTTCATTTCCATGTATTTGAGTGATAGATGGAGTTGTACTTTAGGCAGCAAAGACCACCTTCCAAAATCATCCCAATGGCCTTTGCCTTGTAAAATGTGACATGGAGGCTGATCAGCCTCCCTCAAACAGTCTGTGCGATTGTAAAGCACACCAAGGATAAATTGTGCATATTGCAGTGCCTGGTTTAGCTACCACAGCTAGAGGTTTAACAGCAATTGGGAACAATTTTCACAGGCTCCAGGTCTCTGCTCTGGCTCAACATGTCTTTTGCAAACCCCTTTCTGTCTGTAAGTGCCTTTGAACTCTCCAAGCTCTGCAATTGTCATCTGTATATGCTCAGCAGATTGCTGATAAATCCCACTGCTCTTAGTGTCTGACAGTGAAAGGAATGCCCAGATGCTGAGACATCACTCCTCTTAGGAGCCTTCTAGAATTGAGACAGCAAGAAAGTGCTTGCAGTCTCTCACCGTGTGCTTAATTTCTCCCATTCAGTTTTGGAGTGACCACTCATCTGATGGAAAAGGCAGAAGAAAGCACATCAGGTTGTTCCCTGCTTAGTCTGTTCACTGGGCTCTGAGATCTTCAGGCTTTTGGCTCTGAAGCTCTGACACAGCCCTGTCTAAAGCAGTTTTTAAGTGTAAAGAGTATAATTAAAGGTAAGGTGTTTCTTAGCACTTGTATTTTAATCAGGTATCTGAAGGACACAAATGTCTGCTGATTTCTGGATATATTTTTAGAACCATGGTAGTGGAAAATTAATTGTAGAAGGAATAAAACAGGGTCTGACACTTATTTCTCAGCACCTTCTCTAAGGCATTCTTTGGTAGAATGTGTCACTTAATATTTTAGGGGTTTTTTCCTCAGTGCACATGAAAGAAGTCACTGTGTGATTTTTCCAAGATACAAAGAGAATCACTAATAGTGAAAAAACATCTGCATTTAATATTTTAGATGAATTTCCTCTGCATCTTTGCAGGGCTATTTCTTGGAAGGGTGTGTCCTGGGAAGTGTTAGTTATCCACTCTCTGGGCTCACTGTAATGGAAAGCTAAAGCTATAGTTTATCAGTTCTTACATTTCTCTGCAATTATTTGAAGCCTAATCCTGCAAGTGTGCGCATGCCAAAGTTAAATTGGTCTTACAGAATTTTTTATAGGATCAGGCCCTTCATCTTCTGCTATTGCTAGATTACTTTTCTCATCTTCATCTTGAGTAGTTCTTATTCATTGATTCTTTATTTCTTGGACAGCATAACAATAGCAGCTAAATATTAGGAAAACCTTCCATTAGAATAACTCTTTATACCTCTGTATTTTCTGTTTGGTTTGAAAGAGATTATATTTTACATTTATTAATCAAGGAACTTAAAAGCCTCTTATGAAGTAGTTGCTTGCTTTGAAGTAGAAGAATTCTTTGCTATTATAAGGGCATGTCACAGTGACTGATAAGAATTTGGTATGAAAGAACATTTTTACTGTAGAACAGCCCCCAGTGTTGTTGCAGTCAGCACAAGTACTGCGGTTGTTGGAGATTATCGTGTCCAAGACATTCAAGAACATTATCCTGAAAAGCCTTGGCACTTCCAGGCATCTGTGGGCAGCCCTCATTCAGTGGGTGTTTGAAAAGTCCATAGCACAGCCTGTCCCTAGTCTCCACTGAGTGGTTAGCCATTACTGCAATATAAATAACATTCATCATCCTTTAGGCTGGCAGGTAATAGCTGTACTGGGCCAGAGACAATGGGGCTCTCTCAGAAAGGAAGACTCAATCAAAACTCTGCACTCCTGTTATGAGTGCTGACCTCAATAAGTTAATTTTGAGGCTGACAGACTCAGATGGGTAAGGGCAGCCTGGCCTCTCAGTGAAACCCTGAGCATCCCTGGCATGCTGAGGTGAGTTTTGTGGTGCACACCCCTGTTCCTCCCCAGATCCTGTGTTTCACTTGGTGCCTGTAACAGATGCAGCTGCCACAGCAATGCACACCCAGGGCTGTGCACACAGGGCAAAGAGTGCCCAGCCCCTCACCAGCCTTGCTCTCGTGCCCTCCTCATTTCACTGCCTGTCTGCAGTTCCCAGCCTAGACTGGAGAGCACTGCAAAAGGGGAAAGTGTGAAAGAGAGAGGTTAACCCAAACCCCTGTCTCCATCCTCCTCTGCCTGCCAGACCTGCGTCACGGATCTCTTCTAATGAACCTGAGTGAAACTTCCTACTGTGAGTTCTTCAGTAATTTATGAAATTTTGTAAAAAGCCAGCAAAAGAATTCGCTTCGTGCTATCCTCCTTCCCCTCTGGCATTCAGGCAAGCAGTGAGAGACTCACTTAGGAAAGGATACTTTGACTTAGTGATCTCATTCAGCACGTTATGCTAAATCATTTCAGCAAGAATACCTATTAGTAATCATTTCCAGTTCCAGGAAGGATGAAGGAGGCATTTTGGCATATGAGTCAAGAACCTGCTGGGCTGTTTCTTCAGGCTGGCAACACAGGAGAACTCTGGTGAATTCAGAAGTTTAGTCAAACAAGCCTGAAGTTTAATTCTCCCTGAATGGCTTTGACTGTGACATGCCATCACTCGGAGCTGCAGACATCCTGCCTGCTGCTGGGCACTGAGCCTGGCACGGGGCTGGAAACCTGCACAGCTGCATTGAGCTGCTTAAAGGGCTTAAAGGCAAGGTATGAAGTAAAAGATAAATAAGCCCTCATCCAGGTCCTGTGAGACAAAATGGAAAGATGCCCAACAGCTCCTGTGAGCATCAGATTGAACTATTCATGAAAATTAATGGCATGCAGAGCTAATAGGCTGTTCCTTGGCCTCGGAATGATATTGTACCTTCTGGGAACATATTGTAGCCTGCTGGGAGATCAGTCTGCTGTGTCTGAACTCTCTTGGGGCCAGACCCTGCTCTCTCTGCACCCTGCATGGTTAAACCCATAGAAAAGGACAGAAGCAGCACAGAATCTAAGTAGTTTTGTGGGGTGTTTTTTAAAGCTCTGGTTTTCCCAGGTACAAGTTTATTTCCTAATCTCCTGATGCAGCAGCAAATAAATTCTTCCCAGTAGGCTTCAGATTTTACCCTGGTCTTGCCAATGCTGCTTTTTCTGACTGCAAGCATCAGAAAAGGTTCTCCTAGCCAAGGAGTATGAGCCTTTCCCAATTGATTCCTGAGCCTTGTGATATTTTAGTGACTCCAGCAGGGCAGGGCAGAGGAACTGTGTGTGAATATTCCCAGCTGGGAGTATTGCAGTAGAACCTAGAACTGTGCCAATAATTACGGTTTTGATCTTGTAGACGGATGGACAAAAAATCATTTTTAGTTAATCTGAAACAGTGGTTTTTCCCATCAAATGAATTTCCTTTTTGATTTAAACAGGATAATTTATTTTATGGACCATAATATTTTGTCTGATTAGGATTGGAAATCTCCTGGATAATGCTGGAATGCCCTGGAAGCTTATTCCATGTCCTCAACCTACATGAGGCAAAACTGACAAATTTGTCAGTAAGGCCCAGTATCAATCCTGGGAGACATCCTAGGGACATGTTTATCTCCCTAGATGAAAACCCCACTGTTTTTGGTATTTTCTGCCCTTTCCAGCCCTGTGAGGTATTTCTTAATTTGACACCTGAAATCTCTGAGACCTTCCCCTATTCTGTCTGTGTTGCTGCACTTACTTTAAGATAGCAGGATATCATAATGTGATCTGATTAAGAGTCATTTCATTCATTGTGATATCTTCCATAGGATCTAGAGAAACGGAAACAGCTCAGCTATAGAAAGGAATTAGAAGTGGTTGAAGTTTTGCCATTAAGGCAGCCATCCCTCATGATCACACACATGCCCTTTACACCTAGGCTTTGTCTGGAAGGCAATGTGCATTTGGCATTTTACATACCAAGGATCAGCCTCATTGTCCTCTACTCTGGCTTTCTCTCTGCATTCCATCACTGCTCTTGATGCTTCTTACCCTTTCCTGCCTCAGGGATTTTATAATCATTGTCCTCCCAGGTTAAAAGATATTGGCTGCCAGGATCCACTTACATTTCATCTATAATATAGTAGATGCAAATTTTTGTGACCATTGCAAAGATCTCTTGGCTCCTTGTGTAGGATGTTTATTGTGTTTAGCTCATGGAGTATTTGCTCTTCTGTGTCCTTGATGGTACTTCATTGGCAAGTGACCTTGTGACAGAAAACCTCCAATCAAGGACAACTTGATGATAAGAAGATTAAAGTGAGCATGGTCTCTGAGGCCTGATCATGCTGTCAGTGCTTAGACTTGCTCAGATGCTTCCTGTGTATTCCCAGCCCTGAGGTAAAACTGTCTTCAGATCTCTGCTTGTCCTTTGAGGCAGTGTAGGTTGAACTCTTTCTGGTGGGGAGAACATGCCCCATTGGTATCCTAGGTACTCATCTTTTTGGAATTGATGATATGGAAAGCAAACAAACCTATCAGGGAGCTGCCATTTTCTAAAGAGAGATTTTTCTTTGCCAAATTAAAATGCTGCCTTAAACTTCAAATGAAGTGCTGCTCCCCTGCTCTCTTTAAGGTTCGGGATATTGGAGCACGTAGTTGGTAGCACAAACTAAATCACACCAAAATCCAGTGCAGACCTGGCAAGGGATTAAGGCCAGAAGAGAAGAGAAGCTGATGGTAAAATGAGGCTAGAATGAGAATGGATTTTATCTTTTGTTGCAGTGGTTTTACCAGGAAAGCAATGTAAAATAACCACAGACTTGTTGCCATACTGGGGGCAAAGAAAGTGTTATTTCAGTTTGAGAAAGGGAATTTTAATAATACATTTCAGCAGAGTGAGAATTTAGTTTAACAGTGTTAGCATAATTGTGCACAATTTGGTTTTATTTAAATACATTAAGCACCATTGTTTCTTTTCCATGTAAAGGATTGACTTTGGTGCTTGGTTGCAGCAGTTTTCCTTAATTGCTTTAATCCTTGGCCTTAAGAAAATGAATACTTTAAATTCACACTTGTTAAGTACACTGCTAATGAAGAACAGGCTTTAGCAATATTTGGTGGGCTCAAACTATATGTAAAAAAAAGAGAGAAAGCAAAGAGAGAAAGAAAAAAAAAAAAAGGAGAAGCTAATCACCAACCATTCTGTTAATGCTTATTTTAATCATCTTGCCTGCCCTTGCTGGCAGACAGAGCCATTTGGCTGCAGAGGCAGGAGGCAGCGATCGCCTCAAATGGCACTGATGTTGAGAATTGGGCCCAGGAGGACAATCTGACTTGTCAGTTTATATAGACATAAAGCTTCATTGTTGTGCACAGACACAACTAGCTTTTTAAAAGCCTATTTCCCTCCTGATGATGTGAGAATCTGCTCCCCTCTCTCCTACTGTTCTCCAGCCCTCAGATTTATTAGATAGTGTTTGTGGCCCTGCTCAGTGTTTCTGTGGTGCCATGGGGGCAGGTGGGGACCAGCAGTGCCACGAGCAGAGCACAGTGACCAAATGCCCAGCTTTGAACCACAGGTACCTGGTGGGGCTGGGGGAGTAAAGAGCTGGGACTGCACATTGGGTGATGTCTCCTCAGAGAGTTTTAACATACTGATATATATCCCTGATGGAATATTCTCTGTGGAATTAAGTGTGTGTTTTAAAACACACAGGATGCTCAGAAGCAAGGAGCTAACAGCATTTCCTTGGGGGCCAGAAGTGAAACATCTCCAAAATTCAATTAATTACCAGAAACGTATGATCTGTTTTCAAAAACAGCTCATGCTGCTATTTTGCATGAGCAGGAAACTTTTATCTTTCTGACTACTAAGAGCTGCAGCTAGCAAAGTGAGCTTACAACTTCTTCTGGCTGCCTGTGCCTCCCCGTGCTGCAGGGAGCCCCTGGAAGGGTTTCAAGTAATGCAGTGCAGCATTTTTCCCATTTCAGCTTTTGTGTCCTGCAAATTGGAGAAAGTGACAACTGGTGCCCACATCAAGCAGTGGCATTTACTGCTCCAGGAAAAAGAAAGCTTCAAAATCCCACTTGGCTGAGTTACAACCCAATTATAGCTATCCAAGCACAGGTATTCCAAAAAAAACAGGGAAACAGGGAAGTAAGGCAGCCTTTGTCCCACTTTGCCCAGATAGCTGGAGCATTGTATATGAGGTTGCCAAAGAATCCCCTCCTGCATTTAATTGCAGAAATTGATAGGTTTGTGGTAAACATACAAGCAAATCCAGCTAAACATTTGTGTCTCCCTTTTGCTAGGTAAATTACTTCAGTGTACTGGTATCATGCTTCTAGGGATTGTAATCTCTGTGGAAGTGGGAAGGTATTGCAATAAATAGAGTTTTAATGGAAGGCCTGTTTTAGAATTTCTCTTTTCTTTGAACCATGACCTTTTTCTTTTTTTGTAAGGAAAAATCTATTCTCATTCATTACATGAGTGTCTTTGAAGGGGCAAATGCACACAACTGCACATACAGCACTGGCTCTATGCAGGGTTCTCTTCAGCTGAGGCATGACTGGGAGCAGTAATTGAGATTAGCTCCCTAGGAGATGGGCCTCTGCTCTTTTCCTGGCTTTTTTCTCAGTAAAGTAGTTGCATTTAATGCATTTATGAGTAGACTATAAGTGCTAACATACTTTCTTCCCATACCCCTGCCATTTCTGTGGCAGGCTTACTGAAGAAATAACAATACATAAAGTTGCATAAACACTTAAGGTCTTCAGTGTCTGCTGCCATTGGCACTTTCCGATTTTCTATTTGAAGATAATTTCATTTCACACTTTTACATCTGAAGAGCCTGTTTTTGAAGACCTCAGAGTATATTTTTTAATGTATATAAATGAAGTTTCCTCCTGCCTCTGTGAGTACATTAAGTAACAGTACTTGCAGGTTTGATGCAGAGGTGAAGGGACCTTGTGAAGTTCCGGAGTGAGTCAGGGCAAAACAGCTGAGTGCAGATACATCCATGAATCCCTGAACAAGCAAAAGGTGGATTGATCACCCATCTGCAGCTACATGGAGTAATACCACATATAAAGTCCTTACTTCCCTGTATGAATGTGTGGTCCTAAGACAGCTGGTAGATATTCCAGGATGTGCTCCCCAGTGCTGAGCAGCACTGAAAACTGGAATGGCTCTCAAGAACTTTGCTTCCATTTTTGGGTTTGGTTTTTTTGGATTTTTTTTCCCCCTGAAGACTAATACTACTGGCATTTAAAAATTCAGATTGTCACCTGGTAGTGCACTGGCTTCATTCAGCCAAGGCCTGTGAGCAGCAGCAATTGCTGCTCTCTGAAGGTGAACACCTCAGGTATTTTAACAAGAGGTGACATGTTCACCCAGCTGTAGGAAAGAGGGTCTATCTTCACTGGTATGGTATCTCCTGGGTCACCAGGAGGGGAATGCTTAGGGAAAAAATTAGAAGAATGAACATATGTATGAAATGTCCCAGCTTTTTGTCTCCAGAAAGGCAGATTCAGGGAGTCCTTTGACATAAGTGGATTCTGAGGTGGTTTTCTAAAAAAAGATAAGTAAAACAGCCACTGACTTTCAACAAGAGTCAGATGTCAGAATGCCTTAAAGACTTTGGAAAAGCCAGCCCTTTATCTTCTGTATCAGGTTGCAGTGGCAATATTGACACTCAGCAGGATGTTATTGGCATGTGATTTTCTCTTTTCATCTTGCACAAGGGCATGAGGCAGAATTGCTCTCTGCTGCTGCGTGAGCAGAGGAGCTGTGGATTGATGTATCAGCACTTCGTGTTTCTGGGTTGTTCTCAGGAACATGTGCAAAAGGGAAATAACAGCAGAACAAGGACACTTCCCAGGTTAGGTAATGTGCTCCACTGACATCCTTTACTTTGCTTTTAAGAGTGATAAGCATAATGAAGCTGAGAACAATCTGGTGTTTTTCCACCACTTTTAGCAACCTCTTGTCATTTTAAGCTGCTTATGTTTCTTCTCAGGTGCTACCTGGTGATCCTTTTAACGTGTTTATTACTGTTGCTTCTTCTCAAGAAATAAATTTGCTGAGAGTAAAGAAAGTTGCTCATTAGGGCAATGTAATTAAAGGAAAAGTAGACATCATGCCAAGTTCCGTCTTCTCCACAAAGCACCACCTTGGAGATTGCCTGAAACTCAATTACTCATTGCTATGCTTATTAGGGAGAACAATATGCTGAAATGATCCCTAGTTCTAATAACCTTGTTTTCTACATGTGAATCATGTTAATACTTTTTGCTTTAGTGCCTTAATCACCATGTGTAAAATGGGTCTGTTTCTAGAGGGGGAATAGGGAAGGTGGACCACATGGTGGGTGTTCTCTGAATTGCCACTCTCCATGGAGAGCTTCTTGTTTCCTGCTGGTCCACAGTCATTTTGTGGCACTTTTTTGTTGCTTTTTTCTTTTAATTACATGAAACAGCATTTATTAACAGATTACATCTTGATAGTCAGATTTCCTCTGGTGAAATGAAAATGTTCATCCTCTGCCTTGCTCTACCTTTGGGGGAAGGAGTGTTCAGTATCTTTCATGTCTTGGTCTCTTCTTTATTACCTCATGTCTTCACCAAGACAAATAATTTCTGCAACAGAAAGCTGACATTAACACTTGCTAAATAACCTTGTTCTGATAATCAGTCTGGTGCCCAGTTTTCTTCCTTGATGAGCTACTCTGATACCTTCCTGCTGTCCTCCTAACATGATGTCTTCAGCTTCTCTGAACAGGCTGTTCCTATGGCTCCAAAAATCCTGTGTACCCTGCAGGTGTGTCAGAAGGAGCTTTAAATTCCAGTATTCTGTCCAGGGCTTTGGAAGAGACCTGAAGCCATGAAGGAAACATGATGTACTTCCATCCAGCCCACAACATAATTACCCTCTTAGCTTCATACTCAAGCCTTTTCCTCTAAACATGCACGAAACCTTTGTTAATGGGGTATTCCATCAGAACTGAAGGACAGAAGTATTTATCATACTAGTAAGGACAACCAAAATTGCCATGGGAATGTGGGGAAATTGCCTGAGGTTCAAGCTCTGTGGTGGCCAAGTTCATTTAAGATACCAGTAAGTTTCCGTGAAATTCTTTGTCAAAAATGCTACAAGCACTCATAAAATAGTTGCGTGCAAACTTCACTTTTGATCAAAATCATGGATGAAACCATGAAAGCAGCTGAATGTTGAAAATATCTAAGGGACAGAGAGGGAAGTCATTTGTTCCTAAGCAAAATAGCTTCACTGGCAAAGCTTCACTCCCAGAGTGGAAAAGAACTGGAGAAATGTAAGGCTGTTTTCTCTTTGGTGCATGTCTCCATCCCTGGAATTGTTCAGAACCACATTGCATGAGGCTTGGAACAAACTCACCTAGTGGAAGGTGCTCCTGCCCACGACAGAGGAGTTGGACTAGATGATTTTTAAGGTCCTTTCCAACCCAAACCATTCTCTGATTCTATGACAGGAAGAGGAAACTAGTCCAGGAGATCAGTTCATGTGCCACTAGTGTCTTATACATCATGTGAGACAGGTATCCTCATTACCAACTATGTCATATGAATACTAAGAAATCACTGCTCATAAGAAATGCTATGTGTTCATCTCAGAAGGAAGTGCATGGCTGTGCAGTTAACCATTCCTTCTCCTTCTTTCATGTCAGAATATTTCAGTCTTTTTATGCAGAGCACAGGCAGACATGATTGAAAAGGAAAGTCTTACCCTTTGATGTTTGTTTGTTGTATTATCCACTTTTCATGGCTCTATTATTCCAGAATCCTATTGAGCCATTCATTGGCAAGTGGAAATTTCCACTGCAGTCAGTAGGGTATTTCTGCCTCTAAATCACTTAATTTGGCCCCTGATACTTAACTTGGGGCCAGATTATCAAAAGTGTTGAGCACCAGCTTTCTGAAGGCTTAGCACCTCCCACTGAGGAAAGATTTTCAAACTGCTCTAAACAGAGCAGCTCCTGTAGTGACCCTTTGAGGACAGATTTGCAAAAGAACTCAGCAGTTCCATTTCACCAAAGAGCTGAGTCCTTTCCAAAATCTGTCCAGCTTTGCTTGGTGCCAGGCTGGAAGGACTTTTGAAAATGTAGATTTTTAACAAGCTCTCTGATGTGGAAAAATACTAAGTTCCAAACATTGGGAAGGACTTAAAACAAATGCTTGCAAAGAGAAAAACCTCCACGTTTCAAGATGTGCCAATTTTATTGACTGATAGAGGGGCTGGAAGAAAATTTTGGATCTGAACAGGTTTTCCCATAATTGCCCACTAGGAGGTTTTCTGCACAATCTCCTGCAGCAGCTGCCAGGCAGGATGCTGGGGCAGAGCACTGCTGTGCTGAGGCAGCACAGCAATTCCTGTGTTCTCAGAAATGCATTCACTTAGCAAAATGTGGTTTGTAAGCAAAGTAGCACAAAGCTGCCATCAACAAAANGAAAAAAAGAAAACAAAACCGCCCAAAAAAAAAAAAAAACAAAAAAAAAAAAAAAAAAAAGGGAAAAGATTGATTTGAACCTCATAAAAATTGAGCGAAATTTACTTTTGAAATTTTAGACCCAGGGTTCCCCTTGCATGCTCTATACTGCCTTGCTTTCCAGAGAGCCTTTTCTGGTGTGGCTAGCAAGAAAAGTCTTCACAGAACAGTTTGTGTAACCTTTGAAGCTTCTGGGCTTCTAGGTGAGTGTTGGTTCTTCACCTGAAAGTTATTGTAGGCAGGTGGCAAAGGAGGATGTGATGCAGAGAGGATATTTCAGTATCTAAAATTCATGACTTTAGGCTTTAACCCTAGGCAGCACTTCAGCTCCCAGGAAGGCAGTTCTGTTGGATTTTCAGAAAACTGAAGCTGCACATCTTGCACGTGTGTTTTGGAAGGTGGTGTGTTCTTGTGTGTTCTGGAAGGTGGGTGTTCCCTCCCCCATGGGAGCAGGCAAAGGAACACTAAAGCCTCAGCAGCCACTTTGGGACCTGGCACAGCCCAGTGCAAAACAGACATTTGATTTTGGTCTCCTGTGCTGCAGGAGCCTTGGCACATACAGACTTCAGTCCTCTGTGAACTTAGACAGTGCTTTTCCTTTGCTTATCCAGCCCCACTTTGACATAAAGTGCTTTTTAAAATACTGAAATAGATGTAAAAGAAATAAAGCAAAGGAGGAGGCGCAGTCTTGCTAAAAGCCTTTACTGCTGTCATAGGACTGTGCAGCTTCTGTGATTATCCCTTGCCTTGTTCAGCACTGTATAATTTAATGATTGCATCCAGGGCATGCTATTAACTTTCTTTTCTACTTCTGCGACCCCAAAGCTCATTAATTCTTTTTACTATTCCCCAATTGACATGTGTGTATGTGTATGGGGAGGGCAGTGGCTAAAGAAGTGTTATGGATTTCATATCTTTGCTTCGTCTGCCACATTATAGCAAATGACAGTTGATTAGGTCTTTCTATAGATCATTACCAATTGTTTTCTACCTTGCAAATGCTGCTATTACGACAAATCTATCATATCCTAGAGATCCTATGCAGCTTGTTATTTCTGTGTGATTTATTACACTCGCAGTAGAAATGTTGTTAGCGAACATTGGGGAAGCAGTGAATATATTGAGAAATATCAATGTATCCTCATGTTCTGGCTTGCAGTGACAGTCAGTGATCCATCTCACTGACACTTACCTTGTTAACATTTTGATCAGATGGCAAATTTGTCATTTTTCCTGGTAACAAGTATAAGTTTGTACAAGAATTGCAGAAACATGGGGAAGATAAAGGGCCCCTCTCTTAGTTTTTTCCAATGTGATGTAATCAGTAATCTTTCTGGAAAATGAAATAATTACTCTGTGAAAAAGCTTATCCACTAGAAAATGTGCCAGTGTTAGAAAGCTCAGATTTCTCTTCATTTGAGGATTGAATGAGTTCTCTTTGCAGCCATTACTGACACATTGATTAACACACCAAACCAACAAGAAATGATAATATAGAACAAAGAGGTTTACAGTCAGATTTCCTCTCCTTGATTATAGTGAGGAACACAAAGATCTTGCAAGTAAAGGGGAAGGCATTATCTCTGGGAACAATGCAGTACAAAATACTGCAAACACAACATTGCAAATTTCTTCTAATCCTCACACTCATAGCTTTTTCTCAGCTGGGCTGTCAGCTCTGCAACTCTCCTGTTCCAAAGCGTGGGCATGAAAACTGTGCTCACAACACAAGTGGCTACACTGGGGGAAGTTACAGCCCCTAATGAAATAGAGTCACCTCAAAGAGCCAGTGACACATGTGACAGCCCACAAACATGGGGAAGGGGACAAGAAGAAGAGTGGGATGTTGCCTTTGGAGATTTAGAGTTGTTTGCCATCTCTGTGCACGGTGTTAATAAGGGCTTTTCTATGCAAGGGAATGAACGAGGCAGCACTGACACAAAATCATAGCATCAAAGAATCATTGAGGTTGGAAAAGATTTCTAAGATCATCAAATCCAAGCATGAACCCAGCATTGCCAAGCCACCACTAAACCATGTCCCTGAGTGCCACCTCTACACACCTTTTACAAACCTCCAGGGATGGCAACTCAACCACTTCCCTGGGCAGCCTGTTCAGTGTTTGACAATATTTTCAGTGGAGAAATTTTTCTTAATATTCAGTCTAAATAAGCCTGGACAGAGGATGTGTGTTTGACTCAAGTTTCAGTTCAGGACCAAACCAGAATAAACCCTACATAAATAGCCCTTATTTCAGGACTTGTATGAAAGTCCCTTTAATTCCCTTGGTTTTTTTTTTTTCCAGTTTTATCCAGTGAAAACTTGGCTGTATTATTTCAAATGGCCAGTGCCAAATGTAAGCTCTCAGTCAACATAATGAAAAAAATCAGGGGTCACACAGTTCTCCATTTCAACGAGATAAATTTAAAAATACAGACTACGTAGATCTTGAGAGTACTTGGATGAGAGTTTAATTGAAATGATACAGCTTTTCATTCTCATCTTCACTAAATGACTTGGGAGGTCTGATCCTCTGCTGGGTTTGGTTTTATCTTGTTGCTGCTTCTCTGACTTTCTTTCTAGTGTATTGTCAGGTTGTAATGCTGTGAACAAAGGCTCAGATTGTATTCAGAGAGCAGACACAGAAGCTGAGCACTGCCTCAGTTGTGTCATTTTGGTCATAACAGTATAGCTTGGAATTGTTTAATTCTTCTGATGTTATGCATAGCAATGCAATAGTTCAGGCATCAGAGAACTTGAGGAACGAGTCTTAATGTTCTGCATCAGTTTGAGAAAGCACAATTTCATCTAGAAAGTCTAATTGTTATGATTAATATTTAGCAGAGGGAAGTCTATGTGGAAGGGCAAAGTTGCATCTGCTTGCTGAATTGAATGAGTTACTGATTTTTCATTTCCTTTTATTTTCAGCATCCCACTGAATAGCAGAAAATGTACAAGTACACATTTTCTGTAGCAGTATCTCTTGGACTGTGCCTCTTACTGTGCCCCTCCTCAGGTGCCTGGCCCAGGGGAGCAGGTGGGCAGCAGCACATTTGCTGTTGGCTGAATTGTGAACTGGGACCTTTAGCAGGGAGACATTGAGGTGCATCAGAGGGGCAGCTGCACCAAACTGATGCAGGAATGGGGATGATGAGGTGATAGGAGACAGGAGTAAGATCTGGAGAGGGGTGAGGGCTGGCATTACTTCTTGAAATCAACTCTCACAGATGTAATGGACCTGATGGCACAATCTTTCTATTGAACACTCCAGCACCATAACTGCAACTACCTGGAAACTCTGGTCACTTAGTAAGTGTTTCTTCTCACTGAAAACAAATTAAAAATGAAGAAAAATATGAAAATTCCATCAAGCATTGCTGAAGAAACTTGGGCAAAATGTTTTGTGAGAGAAAAGCTAACAGTGAAACAGGTGCAATAAGAATACACAGCAAAGTTTAACAGAGCTGGTTGACAAGATATTGCTGCAATTTGTCTTTAGGATCACACAGAAAGCTGACAGATTTCACTAGGTCCTGGTGACATTCATATAAAAAAGTTTCCTAAATCACCAGCTGAAATTTCAGACAATGGTTTCTGATAAAGGGATGTCAGAAAGTTTCACCTTCTGAAATTGGTGACTCATTTACCATTATCTTCATTGAACAGCGGAGATCCTTCCTTTAGGAAGAGAAATGAAAAATTATCTTTGAGTGTACCGTATTGCTTCCGATTCCAGAGAGGAGAAGGGAATTAATGTTGAGGATGGTGTTGCAGTAATTAGTTTCAGATGCAAAGGGCTGAAAGTAAATCCAACAAGCAGCAAGAAAGGGATTCACCAGCAGAGCAGCTGGAGGGTGGTATTTTATTTTTTTTTTAGGATATGCAATCAGTGTTGTTCATCAGTGTTTTGCTCCTTAATAATTAGAGCAAGATTAAAAAAAAAAAAAAGTGAAAGAAGAAGAAGAAGAAGAGCAGATTATTGCTGGGAACTCATTTTTGGCTGTATTATGAGTTAATGTTGAACACTGAAGGTGCTTAACACTCTTGGTGGAGATAGCATATGGGGGTGTTCAGTGCCTGACAGTGGGAATGCAGACCACCAGTTCCTGCTCTGTGGTTGTGAGCACATGTGCTCATACAGGCTGCTTGGAGTCCAATCCCATTCCTATTTAAACCAGTATGAAGATCTATTAAGCTTGCTTAGCATTAGGCTGGGCTCTTGAATTAAAAATTCTGCATTGAGTACATGTAACACAGCAGAACTCTCTCTTTCCTTTCTTTCTTCACCTAAGTGGCAGAACTCCTGCTCTTGGACTGTTGGCATCTCTCTTTTGCTGTCATCGATACAGAAGAATTTCCTGGGCCTGAGGACTCTATTTTATCAGGTCATGGGGTCTGCTGGATCTTGCAGAAGAGTGTTTTCTCAGACTGTGTTTTATGAGCTGGCAAATTGCAACTTGTGACTCTCTAAGGAGTTTTGTTCAGTCATTTAGGTTTTACCTGTTTCTGAAATAGAATTTTTCAGTCAGCCCAACTTATTTGGGTTTACAAAGAACAAACATGTTTGTTCTCTAATTTGCATTAAGGAAGGCTTTCATTACTCTTGCATTTCATTTCACTACTGTGAAAACTAAACCCAAACCAAAATAAACCAGCACCACTGATGCAGCAAGAAAGAAGGTGTTGTTTAGTAAACATCTGTGGCTTTTGATGGCTTTGTGTGCCATGGATAAGTGCTTACTGGACCTGGAAAACCTGGCTACAGACTTAGAGTGAGGGCTCCATCCTGTGATGACCCAAAATTGCAGGGGCACTGCCTGGCAGTTTTGATATGCATAAAGCTGAGCCACAGCCCACCTTGGGAAACAGATCAAAATGTCAGAGACTGAACAGAGCCAGGAAAGAGGCTCCTTACTGGGATCTCTGCATTTGCAGGGAGTTTTCTTTATATTAAACACTGCTCTCATAATAAATCCAGTTGGGTGCCTCCCAGTTTCTCAGTTCAATTCCATGTCTGCTGTGCTGGGGTTTCTCCTCAGCCTTGCACCTTGAGGTTGTGTACAGGATAAAAGGGAGAGGGAGCTGGGGGCTCTGGCAGGGAAGCCCTGCTGGCGTTTCCAGGTAGCAAAGTGAGATCAGCCACAACACAGTTCTTTGACTTCAGCTCAGTTTGCTGGAGTCCCTGGCTGACAGCATTCCCTCCCTGTTTCTGCTACTCCAACATTTATTTCACAGTAAAGGCTGTGAAATAAATTTCACAGTTTCATTTAATCATCAGTATTCTAGGACTAAAATGACCTCCTTTTTATTTTATTTGTTTTACCAAAAGTTGAAAGGTAAATATCATTTCAGTACAAAGCTGTAAGTGTCATGATTTCTGTGATTTCTCCTCCTTCACACATCCTCAGCCTTATTCATAGATACCTGACAAGGAAGCAGCAGCAGATGTTAAAACAGTACATCTTGCCAACAGTAAGACAGGCCATCATCAAAACAATGTTTTTGTATGCAGGTTTTTATTTTTTATTTTTGGCATCCGGTATCAGTAGGGAGGTTTTAATCTGAAGCAGAAAAAGCCAGAATAGGGTCTCCAAAAGCCAAACTTTTTCCCAAGAGGGTCAGGAGAACTCTGAACTCCAATGAGGTTATAGACAGATATTGAGTTTTGGTCATTGCAAGCTCGACAGCCCACTTAGCACAGTTCACTGGCCCTTGCTAATGGACTTGTTGTAATGTCCTGTATCTCTCAGAGCCATGAGTTTCATTTTTAATGGATCTGAGGTCACTTTGGCTGAGAAGTCCATACACTGACTTCTTGCTAATAGTGCTTAACATTTCTATGAAATTTAGTTGTGTTTCTTAATTTCTTTATTACGGGAATATTGCACTCGTGGCCTTGCTGAAATGAGGATGTAATGGATCCCTGCCTCCACCTCCAATTTTCCACTGCTGAGCAAAACTTCCATTGGGAGAGATGGACTTAGATTGTTGTAGGCATGAGAGGCATAACTTAGGCAGGATTCACAAAGAACCACAAAGGGTTTTGTGGAACTACTGTGGGGTTTATGTTTGCTTTTTTGCTTTGTGATGGGCTGGCAACTCGGTAGTGTGAGCTGAGTGGCTGCCCATGTCTGTGTGGTATTATTTGTCTGCAAGTGCCAGATTGTCTTGTCAGGAAATCAAACCCACAGAATATACTTTCATTGCCAAAAATTATTCTAAAATTGGGGGGTGGGTTTTTGTTTGTTTGTCTTTAATTTTGGGGGGTACTTTTTCCAGTTTTTTTTCTGGATTTTGGGGGGTTTTTTTTCCCACAGAATAGGAGTTCTACTTCTATCTTTGCTCTGCCAGGATCTCCTGCTTTCACTTCTATCCTGGCAGGGCCAGCCTGACTTTGTTTTGCCAGAAATCTGACAGCACTTCTATATTGCAGAATTGTTATCAAAGTGTTTTAACAGCAGGTGGGGGACACTCGTGGAGCTCAGGTGCCCAGTGCATAAACTGTGTCTGTAGGTGCCACAGAGAACCTGCAGGTCCTTTCATGCAAAACTTCTTGGTTTGGACACTAACTTAATCAGGGATTTGCTTAGTGTGGAAATACACAAATTTTTCACATTTGAAATTATTTATTTGAATTTTTTTGAGACTGTTTTTATTCCACTGAGATTTTAATTAGGAATTTGGTGCTTGCTTCTTTGGTGTGGTGGCCCTTGGTTGGCATTCTAGTGTGCTGCAAAGAAAGGTCAATCTTTTCTGCCACTGTTTTTCAAAATATTTACCACTAGGAGATAGTACTTAATTTTAAAAAGCATTGAGGGCTTTGCATATCAGGGCATGTTGGATTCAAAGGATATGAAGTGTGTACACAGAAAATAAGGGGTTAAGTCAGAGATGTTCACTTTTGCTGCAATTACTGGGATGGCTGCCTGCATTCCCAATGAATACCCCCAGCTGGAAAGATTTTAAATAGACTGGGCTGGATACATGGGAAAAGCAAAAAAGAGTGGAACCGATGGGAGCATTTTGTCAGGATGATGGACTGAAAAATACAGCAGGTATTTTCTGTCTTTTAATGTACAAGGCTGTGTAATGCAGTTGGGCTCTCCCACCTGAGGGACGTGTGTGCCAGTTGGCACCAGGCTCCCCTCTGGCTTGGCATGGCTGCCTTTCTGGGCCAGCCTTACTGAAGGAATGTGATTTGCTATGAAAAATGTGTTGATCAGGCTTGGTTTTCTGCCACCAGGCAGATTAGTGAATTGCCTTGTCTGCCTCCCATTGCTTTACTCCAGCCAGCAACATCTAAGCCTTTATGATTTTGCAGGTCTTCATTAAAAATAGCTGTTTCTATATCTGATTACTGAGCCCCATCTGGGGAGAAATGAGCCTTTCATCTGTGTATTATGAGGCCATATCTGAGCACATTGATTCCATAACAGAGTAAAATCAGACAAACTTTCTGTTCAATTGCTTTTCCAGCTCATCTCCAAGTTCTCTATGAGCCCTGTCCTGTCCCAGCACATAATGTCTGGGGTTAGGGCATTTTTTTTTCTTTTAATTGCTCTTTTACTGCTAAATGCAATTTTTGTAATTGGTTACATAACTCCAGGGTTTTATTTTAAATTAATCTAACTTTGCAGTCATTCTACATATGTTGCTCCTAACATTGCCTATTATTTGGATTAATTCCACTAATTTATCACCTCTGTTTAGATATGCATTGTTTTTATAATCCTTACAACTGAATTAAAGCACACTTGTTGGGCTAAAGGCGAAGTTTGCTTCAGTAAATCAAGTGGATTTCTTTTCCCTCTCTGTTACTACATGTTTACTTGGACAGGGGTTTTTTCTGTGTGGGCTCTGGTAGCTGGCTATAAAATTAGCAAATATTCTAGTAAATAAATTTAAATTATTTTGATTATAGAATAAAATTAATGAGTAGTGCTGGCATTTATTTTTCTTTTTGTCAAATTCTAAAATATTTCTCAAGATTTAAACACCTAATTAGCAGCCAACTTCTTTTACCTAAGGTTAGCTCTAAAGTTTGATGGTGGCATTAGTGAAAGGAGCAGAGCTCATGATTAGCTTGTATTTTTAGTTGGTGCCTGGCTATTCATCTCTTGAGTATATTTTTAAATGGTTGGGTAGGCATAACCTAAAAGCCAGTACAGCCTGTCCTCATAAGCAAGAGCTGTGCCATCAGGTGCTCTTTTTATGCGCAGAGCAAATGGAGACATTTAATGGTGGTGCTCATCTCTCATCTTCCCATTTTCCCCACCAGTGCATTGTAAAGGGATCAAGCCAATATAATATGGGACTTATGGGCAAATTACCTTCTTAAAGGAAAATTTCCTTTGAAAATGGGCTTCTACTGTGAACAGGCTGTTCTTCCATGAGTACAAATACAGAACCAGAAAGGCTGAAATCTTTCACTGCCTGTATATTGAAGCTGTCTTTAGGGACGGGGAGGAAAGGCTTTTTTCTGAATGTGCATGAAAGGAACAGCACACAGTTTATTGTTCGACAGCCCCTGCCAAACTCTTTTTTGATGAATACATGCATATATTTCTGGGATTTGGCATGTGAAAAACCCTTGTGGGATATCTCTTTGGGTATGATATAGAGTTAAAATATAACAGGTACCACGTCCAACGTTTTCTCAACTGAAGAACTCCTCCATTGATGGTGGCACTGCAAACAACAGAAATGTGAGCCAGGGGTTTCTCAGATGTGCATCAGAGCTCAGATTTCCCATTGACTGTGAGCAGGCAAGGAGGATTCATATGGCTACAAAAGGATGCAGGCTGGATTAGTAAAGGGCAACTCACATTTTGTCTAAAATGAGGAACAGTCAGGGGTTTTCTCCTGAGTGGCTGATCAATTCAGTACATGTGAAAAGATCTTGTTTAAACAGAAACAAACCAATTCCCTTAGATTCCACTATTAATTGCGTGTAATACACGGTGTATCTATTATGTATTTTACTATAGTGTTAACATTTTTGAGATTGCATATAGTTATTTTTCTTCCAGCATGTGGCGCTTTGATGATTTCTCACAAATTGCAATTTTTAATCTTAAATTGAAAATGTGTCCAGAAATTTAACTAGGCCCAGAATTGCATTGTAGAAAATAAAGAAAAGGATTGCAGCTCTCATAAACTCTTATCCATGAGTAATTATCTTGTTATGTTAAAGTGGTTCTCCTGAATATTAAAATAATTAGGACCAACGATCTCAGCAATACTTTCCTCAGATGTTGTAATTGGCAGGGGGTGTTAACTAATTAAATGTATTTCTATTGCTGGCTGGCTAAAGAAAAGGATGAAGCACTTATAATTGCTGAGATTTAGCAAGAGCACTTGTTTACTACAGTATAAACACAGAGATTACGGTGTTTGTGATGGGCTAATAGCTGAGACAAGAACGAAAATGCTTCCTGAGGGCATTTCTCCTTGCTCAAGGGGAGCTGGAATAAGGGATGCTGGCAGAGGGATGGGGCTCTCCCTACGAGCTCAGCAGTGGCTGCTGCAGCAGTGGATCTCACAGGATGGGTCCCAAAGCACTGGGAATTGCTGTGGGCTGGAGGGAAAAGGCACACATCTCTCTGCAAGTCTGCAAGGGCTGAGCTCATGATGGAAACAGGCTGGCAGGTCAGCCAAGGCATCACAGCCCTGAGCAGTGTTTGTGTACCAGTGCTGGGTTAAACACCTGCCCTGTGTGCTGTATCCTGGGATCCTGTTCCTGCCCCGTGGCAGCAGATGTTGGGTTGGGTTGTGCTTCCTCCCCTCCTCCGCAAAGAACCAATGCTGGTGTCTCAGAAAGCTGGTGGTTACTTGCTCTTATTTCAAAAGTGGCTCTTTCTCTCTCTTTTTTTTTTTTAAGCATAGGAAAGACTTTTTAAAAAATCACTCTAAAATTGGCTATTGTCTGATCTCTGAAGTAATCAATTTTGGATTCAGCCCCCTATAACAGTTTGACATTTCAGGGTCAGCAGAACAACTTTCTGGCAGATTGAAAAGCTGTGTTTCTGGCCCCAGGGTAGATTAGAGTAAAACTGGGCCAAATAAAATGAGGTTTCAAAGCATCTCACTTCCATTTCACTGCAGTTGGAAAAGGCAGTGAGGGCTGTTTTTAGGGAGCACAGATGTCAGAAACCTTGCCTCTTTCCATGTTTCCCTGTCTCCATTTCCCCACTCGTGCTTCCTCCTCTTCCTTTGAAGCAATCCCAGGTGCAGCCATCACTGGCTGGATCAGTCCAGCACAGGCTGGATCAGTCACAGCTCCTCTCCAAAGCATCCCTAAAATGCACAGGAGGGACTGTCCCCTTGGAGAGGTGGGACATGAAAGCAGGGAGGTGCATCCCCCATCCCCAGCATTTTCCTGCTTCCTCTCCTCCTCCTTCATCCTCCTTTACTTCCTTTGCCCCTCCTCTCCCCTACCACTCCAGCTTTGTTCTCCTCTGTTTTTTTTCATTCTCCTGCCATTTCTTCTTGTATTCTCTGCCATCCCTCAGTCCACTCTCATGACAGCACAGAAGAGCAGCAGTCTTTTCCCTAGCTGGGGGAAAGCTGGAGCCCATTAGCTGCCTCAGCCAAAATCCACCTCCCCTGCTCGCTCCTTGCTTTTAGCTTCCTTATAAATGAAAATTCAGTTCACTAGAAAGGACATATGTTTACAATCCCACAGCTGGTAGGTACATGTGTAGCAGGAGCGTGTGCCAAGGTTATATAGACACATGTCACTTTTATCCCAGAATCCCATTTGGTGCCTGGGAACATCTTCATGCTGTAATGCTGTGGAGGTCATTATTACTCCCTGTAATCCTCCATGAAGGTTTTCCATTTTCATTTATACACAGTAATAAAATACACATCTCAGCATCAGGCATTAGGATTAGTACTGACAAGGCTTAAGCTGAAATGTTTTAAGGATGCATTTGCAATGTGGATAGAATTGCTAGCACACAGCAAGCAATTATGCTGGCTTCATGGAGGGTAGGATTCATGCTTCAGCCCTGTTCATATCATAGTGACACCAACAGCATAAAAGGAATTCTTTTTTTTTAAATGAAGATTGAATTAATTTTTCCATTGTGGTACTAATCTAGTATTATTAATTTATTTTAAGTTTCTAATGTTTATAAGCCACCAGAAGTGTGAAGAGAAATGCCCTTTCTAATTTCATCATCTCTTCTTTATTTCTTTGAGGAAGTTGAAATCCTGGGAGGCTGCAATGTGAGGCTGCCTGGCTGTGTTCAGAGCAGGGACTGGTGTGTGTGTGATGGCTCTGGACAGAGCTGCCTGGGGACAGAGAGAGTGCCTGGGCTAGACCCTGAGCCTGCTGTTCTTTGCTGATGCAGCTTTGAGCTCTTGTGCTTAAGTCTCATTGCATCCAACAGGGCTCCAGCCCATTCCTAAATGTGTGAGAGCACAAGCATGTGCCTTGCTGACCTAGTTAGTGCTGTGCATTAGAGCCCAGCTACCCCTGCTGCAGGCAGGCCAGGGGGTACAGCCCCAGGGGAGATCACAGCCCCTGAAGCATGGGCTGCACCCAGGGGAGGGACAAAGCACTGGGCTGGGAGAGCTCACCCCCTTCCTGTCTTCCATCTCCCCTGAAAGTCACAGCCCTGTTTGAGCAGCCAGGAGAAAGCTGTTCCCTCCCTGTCATCTTCTGCCATCTGCTTCTCCTCTTCCTCAGCTGGAAGGAATAACGTCATAATCCTCTGGAGCATCCTTGGAGGATGCATGAGGACTGGATGAATTGGAAAAGAATGGGAGATGCTTCTGGTGCAGCCAATGGGTGTGACAGCCCTCATGTTGCTGCCCCATGGCCAAAATGTGGGGTAAAGCCAGGGCCAACCCAGTAACACGAGGTGCATTGCCCCAGAGGGAGTCCTGCCTCCTGAAAATTCCCATCACACACCCCAGTCCAGGCAACAGAAGGCTTTAGACCTCTCCTCCCCTATCCCTTCATCATGGAGGAACAGCTGGCCTCATAACAAAACATAAATTCCCAGTGCAGAATGAATGAAAAGGAGCAAATGGATCCATTACAGGCAATCATGTTTTGCCCAAATTTTTCTGAGGGTCCCAGTTACTTAAGTGAAGGAGCCTGGCACAAGCATGGTCACTGGGTTATATATTCACTTCTGGTTTCTGGCCATTCCACACTACAATAAACACAACTGGAGCCCAGCAGGTTCAGGCTGCTTTTACATTGCTAGATTTACAGTTGCTGGCATACTGGAGATATGAAGGATTGAGAAGCAATTTCATATATTGCTGTTGCCACTGCTGGCTGTTCCCTGCCCTTCAAGATATTTGTTGTGATAGTATGGAACCACCCCCTCGGAAGGATATATATTTAAAAAGCCCAAGGTGCTGAAGGAATGATGTAGCTCAGTGTGCTTGCCAAGGTTTTAATATATATTTCATTTTATTCTGTTTCCTTTTCTAATTCATAATTGGGGTTTAATTGCAGCCTTAAATGTCTTTTTATTTTAGCAGAAATGGAAAAAAAATCACTCAGCCTGTCATAAGAAGGAAAACAGATACAAGGAAACCTAAGTTTGTGGTATTAATCTTTCCCTCCTGACTTCCCCATCTTTGTGGTGAAAAGATGCAATTTACTGCCTTGCAGGATGGGTGCTAAAAAAAAGGCAAAACCTTAATTCACCAGCCTTAGACACCCCTCCATGAGTACCTACCCCTGATAATGTGACAGTGCTGGGTGCTGAAACTGCCTGAAAAATAGTGTGTGGTGGGGAAGGCCACCCAACCAACAGCTCTGGGCAGCTCTCCATGGCTTTTGTACTGAGCATGTCCCAGTGAGACCCAGCAGCTGCACTGAGCAGTGCACAAATGCAGTAGCAGGAATAGCTGTAAGTGGCAGCTGCATTGTGCCTTTTGCAAAGCACCAGGCACTAGTGTCATATTTTATGACTGGTGGAAATTCAGCCACTGAAAAGCCAGAAGAAATGTGTATCAGATGTTGTCTCAACTAAATAATAAAAAGTCTTGTTGCAGTTGGTGAATCAGGTCTCTGAGTAACTTGGCTCTTAGGCTCAGCTTCCACTAGAGCATCAGCCCCATTATTACACTGTGGTGTAACCAGGTTATGGTGCAGCATTGTTTGTTTGTGGTAGGGCAGTTCTCAGGTCCTGGAGGGGCTGGAATGTCAGCCCTGTATGAAGGGCAGGGAGGCAGAGGCAGCCTGGCCCTGCAGGAGGTGCTGGCACTGTCCCACCACAGCTCTGCACGCTGTCCCCTGGCTGTGCTGCTGCTGTCCTGTGCAGTTCTCTCATGTTCTTGTCCATTTGGTGGCCAATGCCTCCCTGTGTAGATGAGAGCAATTTCTGTAGCTGCAGGAATGGGGGCACACACACATCCCCTGGCCTGGGCAGTGTTTGTGCTCACAGCTCTGACACCCCATAGCAGCTGCCAGCATCCTGATTCCCTCAGACACCATTTCTGTGGATTTCAGGGGGTCATTCCTCCCAGGACCTAGTGCCCAGACCCCAGGGCCTCTGCTCTGCAGAGCTCCCTACATAAACCCAAGCACGGGAGCAGAGCACTGTTGTTCATGCATCTTCTGAAATTTAGGAATCAAAAAGCACATTATCATTGCAATTCATAGTAGTGCCCTACATGTCAGCTCGTGGGACAAAGGAAATCTGTGAGGAATACTAGACAGCGGGTCCCTAGCACAATGAATATTTTCCTGGTATAAAAACTTTTCATGATGAAATGGCCTCATCTCTGAGCAAAATCACTGTATTGCCCAAGCTGTTGTCAAAAACTTTTATGCATTGGCTGCTTTTTCCACTAGATGATATTTACACTTCTCCATTCACCCCATTGATCTTCATTTTTGCAGGAAATTTTTTGGGGGTAAAATATAACCTTTTTTTTTTTTTTTTTTAAAGGTAAACATCCAAGAATTGTACTCGAGGGAAGATATACAGGGTAGACGTAGTGACAACTTAATAGCCTGTAGTATATCAGATGTCTTCTATGCTGCCATCTTCTTGGGGAAAGTATTTCTATTCTGTGCACTAAACTATGCACATAGAAAGCTGTATAAACTCCCTCATTTTTTTCTCTTTCAGGAATAAGCATTCTTGGCACTGGCAGAATGTGTGTGGTGTACAGGAGCTGCACAGCTCCTCTCCTGCAGGAAATAGAATAAAACATTTATTCCATTGCTCACACATTCACAACAAGCCTGTAGATTAACTGTCCTTTCACAGAACACTATTTACTCGTTTCCTAGAAAATACATTATTTCCTTGATTTAGTTTCTATTCGGTGTGCTAAAGAAATCAAATTTCCATATAGAAAAGTATACACAAAGGATATGACCTTTTAAGTTTAGCAGAGAAAATAACTGAGTGAATGTAATTAATATGCCATATAAATGCCAACAACAACATTAATGCACCATAAAATCAGGACAGTTAAAATGATATAGTCTGGAAATGAAAAAGTTAAGTTTCTGGTAGCTTCATTAATTTGCTCACATGGTATTTCAGTGAAAGAAGCACAATCTCCTTATCTGAAGCAGGAGAATAGATATGGAATGAGAAAATTTATTTTTGTTAGGAGGAAACTGGATCTTGCTTAAGGCTTGACCAAACTCCTGAGCTGGCAGCCTTACTTATGCACTTAGTATCATTTTTTCAGTGCTTATATCCTTTAATTTTTCCCTAAAACCTTCTGCATGTCTCAGATCCAAAGCCTGTCCGCACCTGTAGGTCTGTCAACAGTAGTGTAGTAAAATACTTGCATTGCCATAGTTATACCACTGCAATGTATCTTTTTCTAGACTAAATATTTTTCCTGAAGTTGCTTTCTCATACAGAAAATTTCCCTATCGTGTTCATAGTCCAATATCCTCCTGTGGGTAAAGTCTTCACAGGTGATAAATGCTTCCTAAGGTTCAGATGGGCAGCTTGTACCTGACTTTAACAAAGTGGGCTCCAGAGGAAAAAGCCTGTGGGGTTTTTTTTTTTGTTTTTTGAGGTTTTTTGATTTGGGTTTTTTGGGTTTGGTTTTTTGTTGGGTATTTTTGTTGCTGTTGTTGTTGTTTTTTGGGTTTTTTTGGGTTTTGGTTTGGGGGTTTTGGGGGGTTTTTTTTGTTTGTTTTTTGGGTTTGTTTTTTTTTTGGTAGTTCTAGAATGCAAAAATAACAGCCAAATTAATAGCCAAACTTTCCAGCAAAGGGTAAACAGTGGGGCAGGGGTCAGCCAGGCAAAATGTGATCCCCACAACATGGGAATGCTGCTCAAGAGCTGAAACTTCATTGGAAGTCACTCTGCCACCTCTATGCTGGGGCTGGCCAATGCTTCCATCACTGCAAGGGTGTGTTGTGGCTTAGTGACCACAACTAAGGCATCTGTCCAGCTGTTCCAAGCTTGGGTTAGTTATTAGAGGTGAAAGAAATGGTGGAGAAAAGAGACAAAGCTTTAGCTTAGAGTAAGAGGGGATCTATTCTTCCCACTGTGTGTGCCCAGCTCCCATTAATAATGAAATGTTAATGATAGTTATGTGTTCACATCAAAGGCAGAGCACAGCCTTTCATCTCACTTAAATCTTATTCAAATAATTAATGGAAGTAGTTGTCTATGAAAAAAAATATATTAAGAAATTCCTTTGTAGAGCATTTCAAACTTTGCTGCCCCTGGGGAGCAGCTCCTAGAATTGAGGATGCTAACAAATTGCATTTAAGTGGGTCTGTCCCTGCTTTCCACCAGCCTTGACTGCATTGCATCCTAAAAAACTGTGAAATGTTATTGGCATTGCAATAGATAATCCAACCAAAATCAAATCAAAAATCCCTGACAAGGCCTATGTTATGAAAATAATCATAAATCTTCTGCTGTGGTCGCTGTGTGTACCAGCATTAGGCATTCTGCTCAGGCCTGTGTCAACATAAAAAAAATGGGGGAAAAGATGTCATCTGAAGGTCTCTGAAGGTATCTGAAGATACTCTGCATCTGTTGTCTGGTGTGCCTGGTCCTGCCAAGCACAGCCACTGCCCCTTGCTTTGGTCACAACCACAGGCCTGGAACAGCTTCCCTGGAGAGGCAAAGAGGGATGAGCCCAGTCCCCAGCTCTCATTAGCTGGCATTAGAGCCAGCCTCATTTCATTTTAGCCTTCCTGCAAAGGCTGATGTTGCCCCTGCAGCTGGGGAATACTCTCTGGGAGTGTTCTCTGGGAATGCTCTCTGGGAGTGTTCTCTGGGAATGCCCTCTGGGAATGCCCTCTGGGAATGCTCTGTGGGAATGCTCTCTGGGAATGCTCTCTGGGAATGCTCTGTGGGAATGCCCTCTGGGAATGCCCTCTGGGAATGCTCTCTGGAAATGCTCTCTGGGAATGCCTTCTGGGAATGCTCTCTGGGAATGCTCTCTGGGAATGCTCTTGGGTTTCTGTTGCGGAGTTGCTTCTGGTGGTGCTGCCCCAGGGAAGGGAGGTTGGAAGGTGCAGCCCAGTTGGGCTGGTGCTCCATCTCTGGAGGGCTCCACATTGCTCATCCCAGGTACTACAGCCTTGGGACCCAGGGAAAGCTCTTCATGGGCAGCAGGGCTCCAGGATTGCAAGAAGGAGCTTGAAGGAACTGCCTGCTCCTCTCGACCCTGACAACACCCACACAATTTCTGTTTCTCCAGCTCCACTCTGCCTTGCATGATGCCCAATCCAAGAGAAACTCCTGAGGCACAGCACAAATATTGATTCCAGGGAGAAAGTTTGCTCAGTGTTTTGGTTGCTGTCTGGAGCCCTCCCTACCATGGGTCACTGCTGTGTGTACAAAGCTGGAGCAAACAGCGTTTGCTGGAGATGGAGAGACACAGCCTGCCAGGAAATGCTTCCTTGGATATACATGGGATAAGTACTCTGAAAATGATGCTGGTGTGGATAATGTCTGTAACAGAATGTAGTGTCCAGAGGCAGCAGTCTGGTACTTTGGCATTAATTTATCCGTGGCACATGGATCCCTGCCATTTGCAAACCATGACTCCTTTAATCTGTGACTTCCTCAAAAAAGACCTTGAAAGTAGAGGACAGTAATATATTTTAGAACTTTAGAAATCAGAAAGTTTTTTTTATACATAGCTGTGCACCATAGAAGGGCCTATAAATAGATATTAAAACGTGCAATTTATAGCCTATCATTTCATGGCCTTTCAAGGCTAGAAATAAAGCCATATTTTACTGTGAAAATGACATTTGTAGTTTTCCATGGCTTAAAGCTCCTGTTACTAACCCTGATGGGCTGCAAGATGTTGGACAAGATACCTATCACAGGTCCAGAATATATATATATAAAAAATATCTATGGGTGTATATAAATTAGTGGAAAATGATGATGTTTCTACCAGTAAATGAACAAGTTAAGAGATTGTAAGATAACTTGGTGGTGCCTGGGGGAAATACTTCCAGTGAGAGTAATTTTTATTCCTCAGTAGTGGTAACAAAGGCAATTAATCCACTCTCTCAGCAAACAAAGTCAATGGCATCATAACCTCCTAATAGTGGTCCAAGGTAAAATGAGCTCTCTTGATGCCCTTCTGAAATAATTTTGAAGGTGCAGCAACTCCTGTGGCAGTGGCCCAAGGGTCCTGCCTGGAGGATCAGGCTCTGAGGTTGGCTCACTCCTGGAGCACGGTGTGGGATGTGCTCACTCCAAGCTTCCTGTAGGAAGGAGGAGCTGCCATAAGTGCAAAGCAAAAGATTAATTAACAAAATGAGGGACCAAATAAGCAAGGGGCTCAGTTTCATCCTTAGACTTGTTTCTCATTTGTCTCTGAGTGTTTCACGGGGCTCAGTGATGTGTTATATTTGTATTAATCCATGCAAATCTGTCCAAGGTGGGTACGTGCCCTCCTCAGTCTCAGAGACCTCAGCTTGTCCTGATGGCAGGGGAAGGGGTGCTGGGACATGTCACTTGAATTAAATGCCTAAAATCAGACTTGCTGTCCTCAAAACTCCTCCTGTTCTTGCTTTTTATGTGGATGTCTCCAGAATCTTTAAACCCAGTTTTCCTTATAAAAGATTTGGATTTGAAAGAATGTGTGAACAAGATATAGCTGAGCTGCTAAAAATTTAAGTAAATAAGTTAAATAACTTATATATAAAAATTAAATGGCCAGCAACCAGTATCCCTCTTTTAGCATTACATATTTATTAAAACAATTTGGAGATGTAAATTATAATCAGTCATAGGTATGTGCCTAACCCTGAATTTTAATCTTAGCTGTTCCATCCCTCCAAATTAATTTTAAAAATGTATGATTTTTTTCATAATCTAAATCTAGCAAGAATTTCTATTCAGAAGTGTTTTAAAATATAACTGCTGTGTCCCAAACCAGGATTGCAAATGAGATTCTGTCTTTAGCTAAAGCATAGTTTCTGGTCAGATCATTTATTTTGGTGAGATGATAGTTGCACAAGTGCTAAGTTCACTGTAACCTTGTAAGATGTAATAGTTTTTGAAAAAAATATTCTTACTAATTAAAAAAGGCTGGTTGAGATATTAATTTGAACTGTAGAAGAACTGAGAATTACTGTGCTGTGGTTGGGACACACAACAAAGATGGGAAATTGCAGAAGAAACCAGAGACATTTTTGATATATTGAAATTCAGCATCCATTGTAATCTTCTTTCCCTTTTCTTCCCCTAACTCACAGTTTTCTGTGAACAGAACTTCTTCTTGGGCATATGGCATTTATTACATTTATGCAAAGTACAGCACTGAATTTTTTGAATTTAGGGAATTTTCAGTGAAATCCATTAAACCAGACAACTTCAGGAGAATCTGCTTGATTTCCCTGGGAAGGCAGACTGAACAGGTTAAGGTCCTCTGGCTGGAAAAGAGAAAAAGAAATAAATATATCTCTAAAAATCACAGGACAACATGGAGAGGGTGAGTAGGAGAGGGTTATCCACTATTCCTCTGAAGAAAGGACAGGACATGTGGTGGAATTCTGAAGCAGAATATTTGATACAAATTCTAGAATTAGGTGATGCATTATTGAGCTGTGAAGGGCAGGAGCAGTTCTGGAGATGTGCTGGATCTCCTGGCCCTGCACGTGATAGGTGGGTGGCTGTCACTCCCGTGCTGGGGAGGGCTCACACTTGTCACCCTGGGGAGCTGAGCAGCTTTGGCAGACTGCTGGGGATGGCCACGCTGGGGCCTCACTCTCCTTCAGCTTTGGAGAGCGAGAAAACAATCCCCCCAAATCACAGACTGAGTCCCAAGCTGCTGTCTGCTCGTTTAGGATTGTTTTGTGGCAGAGACTTTGTGACTGGACTTGGGGGGAAGTCCCTGACCCTTGGATAATGAGTGCTGTCAGGGAAGCAAAGGGTTAAATCTGGTGGGGGAAAAAAAGACACAAAACCCCACTTTTTTGTTAATAACCTCCATTAAGCCTGGGAGAAGAAGCAAAGCAGCCTCCCGAGGGAGCTTTTCAGTCACACATTTGTCAGCACTGGCAAGGACAGTCACTGGTTTTTGAATGAATGTGCCTGAGTGGAGTTTTTCCCAGGTCCAGGTTTCCCCTGCCAGGCTGGCACAGCCACTGCCACACGAGGGACCTGCTCATGTACAACAGAGGTGCCACGTGCTTGTCCTCTGAGGGGATCAAAGTGCCCTGACCTGCAAGAGATGTGCGAGGGAGGGTTTTAATTGAAACATTAAATGAAAAACTTTGCAAATTACAGGCACATTTTCAATTTCTGACCTCTTAGGTTAGGGTACTTGCTCTGAGACTGCCTCATTAACTGCAATAACTCAGCGTCTAGGATCTCTGTGCTGTTTGATGAGGCAGATATCCTATCTTTTCTGTAATTTGGGAGAAGATATGTACTTTTTTTTTTTCTCTGAGGGCTGAGGTCCTCTAGTGTTAGACTGCATCTGAATTTTACTGTAATGTGGGAGCTTAGCAAAGTCACAGGACTGCTCACTGGATGATTGGTATCTCATGACTTCAGAACGTTTATTCATGAAGCTGGACATTATGAACAAAGGACATTATGAACAAAGGTACATGGCAAAGGAATGTATTTGTTGTTTGGAAACTTCCAAGCAAAATCTTCAAATTTAGAAGTTTGTCTCTAGATGATGAAGACTGGCAGTTTTCTCTCATTTGGATGCTAATGGTTGCTCTTCCTCTTTCATAATTTGCATGGAAATCCTGACAGCTTTGTGTTAACAGTTACTGGTTTTTTGGGGTTTTTTTCTCTGAAGCAGGACTACTTCTGTCAAAGAGAATTTAGTTTAGAAAACTTCATCCTCGCACACTATGAGTGCTGCTCATTTCCTCACCTCCAGATGTATTTCTGTGTGTACACTTACATATTCTTCAACAGAGGCACACAGTTGGTTATTGAGGGATGTGGGGGGTGTTTCTATAATTTTCACATTTTGGGGAGAAAGGCACTAAAGAGATGAAATATACCTTTAAACTGGCAGAGCAGTATCTAGAAACTTTCCATAGTTATGTCTTTTCAAAACTTGTGGGGAAAAAAGTAGTGGAAGCAGAGGATGAAAAATTAATCTCTGAAAGTGCAGCAGTAGCAGTAGTGGGTGAAGCAGGGCTGGGAGACAAAAGCTCTTACAGTTCACCAAGAAGGACTTTCTTTGTACTGAAGAACACAGCTCGCAAGTCCACAGAAATGCCTTAGATGTACAAAGTTAAAAAAACAAAACAAAACCCCACATGTATTTCTGGATGCTGTGGGAGAAGCTGCTTCCAAGGGAGGGAAACTTGCAGCACTGACTGGAAAGAGGAAAACAGAAAATGGACTTGAGGCTCCCAAAGCCACAATTCCACTTGGTGGGGGAGCAGAAAGAGCCTGGTCCAGCTGAGCCAAATGAAAATGCAAAATGAATCCAGGAGTAGACTGGCACTGGATCAGGCTCCAGTGCCTCCCCTGGCTGAGCCATTAAATTAGAGGCAATGTCACCATTGTCACAGCTTAGGGGATTCATTCCCAGCAGCTGCTGACCTTTCTGAGGATGGCAGGGGCAGTTGTGCCCATCCACAAGGCTGCTGGGATGCTCCATCAGCCTCAGGTGTCCCCAGACCCCTTTGGGTGCCACGTCACCATCCTGCAGAGTGTGGCATCCTGCAGATGTGACATTGCAGTGGCACATGGTCAGTGCCTCTTGCTGTTACTTATTAGCCTCGTGCTCAACTTTCTAACCTTCAGGAGAGCAGGCCTGCTCTCAACTTTCCTTATTGAACCATCCCTGGGTTTTTTCAAAGCATAACATTTCTGCATTTGGATTTAAATTATTGCCCTCTCCACCCCCACATAAAACACAAAGCTGAATAAAGACCTGTTAGAAACAAGGGATATGTAAATAAAAGAAGATACACTGCAAGCAGCAAGGCATCTCTTGTTGGTCAGAAAGCAAAGGAGCATGGGGCTGTTGAGTTAACTTTGTGAAGGCAAAGGAAGTAACTTTCAAAATACTTTTCCAGTTTTTAGCTCAGTGCCTTTTTTCCCATCATTATTTCCCCAGTGTTGTTGAACCTGGGGTCCTCTTGATACAGCTGTATTATTTTGCCCCAGACTATTTCCTTGCAGCCAGCTCCATGGCAGTAAATCTTTATTCACTCAGAGTGTGTTTCACAGTGAAAGCCCCAAGCACGTCCAAAACCTGTAAAATTCTGAATTTATTCAAATACTTTTGTTCTTTCCTGTTTGTTGCCTGTAAGAGAAAATAAGAACAAAATATCAAGTATGCATGGTAAATGGGGTACCTGAACTCCCCCCAAAAAAACAACCCCAAATTTTCACTTGAGGCTAAGAGCTGAAAAGAAAAATAATAAATTTACATGTTCTAATCAACGTATTTTTACTTTGTAGATATTCTAAAGACTAATTAAGATCTGAATTTAGCTGAGCAACTTAATAAATTATTAACACTTCTGTTTAGATGCATGATTTATATATAAATGGAAAAAAGGATTTTGTGATGCAGTTTAAATTTTAAGTGCAGTCTCTGTGTATATGCTGTGTTGCTATCCATTTTATAAAGGAGCTTTGATAACCATGATTAATCCATGGCCCTGCATTAAAGCTTTTCTCCAATCTCATCTTTTTGCAAATAGTTAAGGAAAGGTACAAATCTTGAGAGAGACAGAGAATCACACAAGGTGCAATACAACCTTGCCATCTGAGAGAGACAGATTAGGATTTATAAACTATACATCTGCCAGGGTAAGAGTGAAGGGAATGAATATTAAATGTATGAAGCCAATGCCAAAACAGAATGGAGGGTGTAAAGCCTGCAACATATAAATCAAGTTTTTCTCTTGGTGGATAAATTCTGTTGCAAGAACACCCAAATGCTGGATGTTCCAGCAATCTTTGCTGCAATGTTGTTTGTGAATAGGTGATGGGCAGCATGATGGAAATGGTGTCAGACCAAGCTGTGACTCCAGCAGTAAGAGAGGAAGGCTCCAAGAGAAAAAAGAAATCCCAGTTTGAATGAAAAGCACAAGGAAAGCACTGATAGCAGAAGCAGTGCTTTGAGGACATGCCAATTAACAAATGAATTCCTGAAATTTTTAAGGAGTTTCAGGATCCTCAGCAGCTGAGCAGTGCTGAAAATGTGCATTGGCAATTCTTTGCTACGTGTGGAGAGCTGCAGTGTCTGATGGAATGAGGCACCATCCCCTGCGTGCAGAGCTGGGGCTGGAGCCTCTCGGGAGAACCAGCATTATGGTCACTAAAGATGAGTTTAGGGCAGTGCAAGACTTAAATTTGGGAGGAGTATGGGATCCTGTGCTCAGCAGGGCTGTGGGGACAGCCCTGGGAATGCTGCAGCTGAGCTGTACAGGGACAGGGCTGGGGCTTCCCGTGCCTGCAGAAGTGTGGAAATGCACTTTACCTGCACCTGCAGCAAGTTCTGAAAGCTTAAAGTTTGGCGTGATCTCCTCTGTAAATCAGATTATACCCACAGCACTGTATCCTTAAGGAGACACTCTTGTTTCTGTGCTGAAGAAGCAAGGGAGATTATTCCTTCTGATGCAGGCTTGCTATTAGAAGAGCAGCTAAAGATGGTAATTTTTTAATCCCCTTTCCAAAAAAACTTCAGAGAAAGCAGACCTTTTTTTTTTTTTTCTGCTGTGGTATTGTTATATCAAAGAGATTATCTTGAGCAAAACAGATTTACTTTGAATAGATCTGCCCCAATACTGCTGCAAAGTTTGGGGATTCAGAAACTGACAGATTCTGAAAACTGCATAGAAAATACAGGATTTTGGGGATTGCTTGTTAATTGGGTGTTCTGGGTGTTCTGCCTTGTAGGCTGAAAATCAGCAAAGCCACACTACCACACATAAATATTTAAACATTTAATTATTGTGTAACTTTGTCAGTAAGGGCCTCAAAACCTTGCTGAGGATCAATTCTGATTTTGAACTAAATCATAATTGCTACAAAAATATTTTATTCTAATATGAATTTAATATTTTATTACAAACAATAATTTTTACAAATGGACTGTTAAAGAAATATCCTTTAAAATGGAAGCTGTTAGTTTTCCCATTGATAAACTGCATATTTAAATGTCCATTCTCTAATATTTTTCTGATACTCTTGAATAATCTTTGTTTCAACAAATCTAATATAGGTACTTGATTTGTTCTTTAATCTTATTTTTAGACATTTAAGTAGGGGACTGAATCTCCATAAATGCTTATTGCCCAGGAATTTTGTTGCCTTAAAGAACTCACAAGTGCCTAAGGAGGTTTCCAGGAGAAAAATTGCAAAAAATATGCAGAGCACTTATATAGGGGACTTTCTGGAGTTCCCAAGTGACATCCTATGGTCCAACTTGTTATTGGGGAATTAAAATCCAGAGGGCATTTCCCCATTCTCTGTTAGGCAAAAAAGAAAATGTAACCCCATATTGATTTTCTTTTCTTTTAAACAGGGCTGTGTATAACCCTGCATAATGGAATTCCAGTGTTAGGTGCTAACAGAGGAAAATGCTCTGTTTGACCTCCTGTAATGTACTCAGGAAAGCAAAATGGAACAGCCTAAAAACAGGGAAATAAAAATGGGCAGGGTAACACTTGAGATTAAATTGATGGTTGTAAAATAAAATTATTTTTCTTGTGCCTTTTCTGATATCCCTCCAATCTGAAATATAGAGGGGGTAATTTTTTTTTTCTTTTTTTTTTGGCTTGGTGATGTGCTGCCCAGATTGCTGGTGTTTGCAAAATTATACACTGATAGAAATAGTGTTTGAAGATGCACTCTAGGAAACTTCACCCCCTTTATCTGGTCTTTTAGGTATTTCCATCATTGTCTTCACTTTGAAGTTGAGATGGATGCTGACTCCATTAGTTGTTAATTGGGAGGAGAAGGGAGAGATCTTATTTCAAGTTTTTCCAGACTGCTCAGGGATGTATTTTCAACCAATGTCAGGCAAGATTCCATCTTGCACTACTGCAGGGTTTTCTCTTAATTATTTTGCATCAATTGTAGCAGAAAGTAGCTAGTCTTTCATTACACTTTTTTAGTAGTAACAATAAAAGATGAGATTAATGCATTAGCTGCATTATTCTGTGAAATAATAAACCACATTTCCTTCCTCAGAAGAACTCCACCCAAGCATCCTACACATGCTGTGGCTTAAATAAGCAGGCTGCCCATGTCAGTCCACCTCACTGAATCAGAAAATGGATTTCAAGCAAATAAAATGCCACTCTTGTTTCTAGCAAGACTTGAAAGCTACAGTTTTATTTAGCTGTAAATTTACTGAAGAAAGATTCCTTTAATATTTTATGACTCTAGTGGATTAAACCTTGTATAAATCAACAAATTAGCAGTCACTCTATATTTGCGTTCAGAAGAGGGCTGGGGAAGGTGAAGGCAAGATTACTCCTTCCTGGCAGGCTGACCAAACTGGAAAGCTAAATTGAATGACTTCAGCATGCTTAGAGCAATGCAGGAGTGAGGTGAGGATGATAAATAATCCACACTGGCTGCAGCTAAAGCAGGTGCAAAGTAGCAGGATTTTCATTCTTCTTTGAAGTTTTCTTTTACTCCCCCTTTGGAGTGGATCAAAGGCATCTCAGTTTTGGGGGGTTCTTTGGGAACTCAAAATCCATGACATGGTGACTTCTATGCAACTTTTTCTGCCCTAATATATGTACATCTCTAGTCAAATTTTCAACAATGTTGCTTGCAACAGCTGGCCAAAAAAGAATTCAGTCTCCTTAAAATATTCAGAGGCACTACGCCTTCTCATAATTCCTCAACTTTTTTTTTTGTTTGTTTACATAAATAATTTAAATCAGGAAAGAAATGCAGATAGATGAAAACAGGTGCTCCAAGTGTGGAGTGGGCTTTGGGGACTGATTTGAAACAGAAGCAAATGGTCCTTGGCATCTTGTGAGAATGTTGAATGGTTTTATTGTACTTTCCATCCACCAGTGTGGTTTCCTTCCTTGTAAGTAGCAAAGTGCTGCAATGGCAGAGGGGATGGCTCTGTGTCCAGCAGAGAGGAGCAAATGCCCTGCAGTGAGATGCTGCTGTCATATTCCATGGTTTGTTACAAACACGGTGTGAACCTTCACGGCTGAGCCTGTTGCCAATTCGGGTTTTTGAGATCCAAAATCAGAACGGCACCTTTGGGAGAAAGAACCTGAGAAAGAGGTGTGCCTACAACACATGAAAACATTTGAAATACTTTAAAAAATTCAAGCCTTAAGGCAACTGGTTTTCTGAAAACAGAGTATCCTACAGTTGGTAGTTTGGAAAATTAATGCAAAAACACCATCTGCTAAACTTCAGATGTATGAATACTATTTGGTCTATAGAGAGTACAGACTGTACAGGAAACTATTGATCCCCCATCTGCCTCAAAATTATCTTTTAAGAATTTCTCTCACTGAATCAAGTACTACATTAGTAACATAACATTATACAGAGCCCAGCTTCCCAGTTGCTGTTAGAGGTGCAGCAAGTAGAGATGTTCTTCTGTCACCCTTCAGCCACCAGAGCACAGAAACAGCTTTTGGCTTTCTGCAGGTTTATTTTCTGTGCAGCCAAGAAAATATGGTGTAAATCTCAAGTAGATGCCCTTGTCTGCCAACATCATGGGTTTGGAAATGTTGTCAGATATTCATGGGGGGAGACGACACCTTGCAGACAGTGAGCTTCCTTCGTGTCCTCTGCCTCCTAATTAATAATTAGGTAATGTCCAGATGGTGAACCAGTAGGAAGTCTAGTTTTTATTACTGTACTTCATAAAGTTCTTGTCCCTCAGTGCATTGAGGCTGAGATTTCTGTTCTAAACCTTCATCCCTAAGATAAATATTCCAACTCCAACATGCACCAGTGGAATTGAAGACCAGCTGAGCAAGATACCTTCCTGAGCACAATGTGTCTCCTTCAAAATCCAGCACTTCCTTATATGTAAATCCCTCCATATTTCTAGACTTTTGCTGACCCTCTCATGGGTAGCCATCAAACATCTAAAATCATTTTCTGAAAAGGAGAAAATATGTCATTTCTACTTTGTTGTAAGAGACTGCAAATGATTAAGAACAGTTAGTGTAAAATAAGCAAAAAATAAATTACAGAAATATGCCCCCAGCCAAGAATGCTCTGTGTGTGTCTGTGTGGATTCACAAGACAAACAGATATTTAACCTGTTTAATTTAAGAGAATACTATTTTATTGTTGTAAAATACATGGGTTTAAAAATGTTAAGTATTTATTTCTGTTGTTGAACTTCTCGTGGAATAAGATCTCTGCAGAAGTAAAAGTATCAGATTTTCACCAAAACTTCAGATTAATTCTGATTTTGACTTTCCAAGGAGTTGAATGTTGGCTTAGCATACTCTTCAATGCCAGCATAAACCCACAACTCTGTCTTTCCAGCCTTTTGGGCCAGCATCCATTTGTCAGTGCCCATAATTTCTTAGGGATAGCATGCAGACTCATCAAGGAGCACTAAATTTAAAATACCCAAAGGGTGTTATGTCTCTGTGGGCCAGATCAGGTTTCCAGCAAGGGCGGCACAGGCTGTCAGTAATCTGTGAACCTTAACTCAGGAAGTGGTGACACAGAATATCAGTCATTCCCTGTAAGATTCACAGCCCCTTTTGCAGATCAAACTGGCTACACTCCATACGGAATTCCATTTATAAATTAAAGGTTAATATACTAGTGTTAGCAGTGATATATCTGTTCATCAGGGAGCCAGTTGTTATACAGCCCCACAGCTTCAAAAAATAATTATCACCATCATCTCTAAGGCTTTCTTTTGTCGTATTTAGGGCCATGTCTAATGCATTATATTCATGTCTCTACATGTAATACCTATTAACCATTTCTAGGCTTTTGTGAGCAACTTAGAAAAGCCTGATGCAGGAAATTCAGGGTAGAAGGAGAGTTTGGGAAGTACCAACATATGCTCAGCCTGCTCTTTTACACCTTTCTTGGGACCCAATACCACTCTCTTATGGAGACAGGTCCTGGGCTGGAGGGATTTGTGGTCAGACCATTCTCCCTAATGGAGCACTAATCAGGACTCTGAAGCTGATTTCAAACCTACATTTGAGCCCTGTGAGCAGGGGATAAAAGACCAGAAGTATTGCACCACACCAAAGTGTTAAACGTGAGCCAGGTTGATGCTTCCACTTAAACAGAAACTGTGAGAAATTAAATGTGTTGTGAAATGCATATAAGCCTAGGGACTGGGGTGCTCAAAGACAATTAGCAACTAAACATTTCATTAATGAATAATGATTAATTATAATTACTAATTAAAATTCAGGATTATGGTGTTGGTTTTGAGCATTAACAGGAGTAATGACATTACCATTTTTAATGAAATTCCAATAAAGAAAATTATAATACAAGTTAAAAAATTAGGTACAGGCAGCAGCAAGATTAGGAGTTATTGTTAAGCCCAGAGGCATAGAATTTTCCCAGCTGGTGAACTTAAGTTAAGTAAATTTAGTGCACTGTAATTTAATTACTTATCACAGTTTTTCTTCACAATGGGAATTGATACTAGGTTTATGTTTTACAAGGACAAAAATCAGAATTTGAATACCTGCTCTGTGAGGGGTGATGACATTCTGCTATGGGTTACAAATAAAACAATATTTTGCAGACTTCTGTATAACATTTGGATTTAGATATATTAGAGTATGATTTAAATATTATTTATTTAATGATTACTGGATTAGAAATTAAGTAGTCCCTATAGGTTTTTAATACAAATATAATGCAGCCTTTGTGAAGAGCATACTCAATACAATTTTGTATATATATGAAATATATCTTTGCATAATTCAGAGAGGCATATTAGTAAATGTCAAATTCCCACAAGAAGAAGGAATTTGACCTACATTAATAAAGCTATTTAGGATTCATTAATTGTACACATATGTCTTAAACTATTTGCTATTATTCACCTTTTCATGCATAATGCAATATGTTGGCTTAAATACAATTCCTAATTTACATACTGTTGGATCTGTTGCTCTTCTTGCTATTCACTATTCGATTTCTCTTAACCTGCCTGTCTTATAGGTTGTCTTAGTAATTTGCCAACTTGTGAAGTTCTCAAATATCAAGGTCAATTAGAAGTTCTGCCACAGTTGGTTGAAGCCGAGCAATGGACGAAATTTCATTTTTCCTGAATTTTCTAGGAGAATAAGGAAGGATTTAATGAAACAATCCTGATGAGAGACCTGACTTATCTTTTCCTTGCTGGTGAGGAAGATAGGTTCCACGAAAGGAGATTTCATTCTTTTGGATGTGCATGTTAGGAATATAAACCAATGTGAAGAGTTTTGCCAACACTCAGTAAATACATTTGTAATTCTTCAAGCTGAAATATGGAACCCACATACATGCTAAATGTATGTGGGTTCAAAGAAAATTTGCCTTGAGAGATAAAAGGCTTTTTATTGTTATTGATATTTATAATGAAGTCTTTATGCTCCAAAGAGATATCACAACCAAGACAGTGAGCAAATTGGCACAGAGCGTGCCTGAGTGTGTACAAGTAGATAGAGAAATGGCTCTGTAGGAAATGTGTGAATCCAGTCCAGCGAAAAGGTTGGTGTGGTGGCAGCTCAGGAATATTAAAATCTGTTCATTAAATCAGTCTTTAGCTCTCTGGGAGGTTTGGGGCAGCCTCAGCCAGCAGAGACAAACCATTCTCTAAATGAAGTTGGATATGGAGCTGTCGTGGGACAGGCAGTGTTGAGAGTTGCTACCCTAAATTAATGGTGATGTGAAAGCCCCAGGTATACTGTGGAAGACAGGTTTTTGAGGAATGATGCTTCCTTCTTGTGTTTGGAAAGTAATCAAATCTTCCTGAGAGCAATGGGCTTTCAATCACAGCCATGTGTGTTTGTGTTGGAGCGTTAGAGGGAGATCCTGTCTCAAGAGATGACAACCAAACCTCCATTTCACCATTACTGCTTTTTGCTTTTGTAATCTTTTCTTCTTTCTGTGTTTGTATTGTGGGTAAAATTCAAATCAACAAACTAATTGTTGTTGTGCTTTCAGCAGGTAATTAATTTGAGGAAAGCTTAGCACATTGCCAGCTCTTCCTCCTGATGTTGCTGCTGGCACTGGCCTGTTTTGCTGTTTTGAAGAGACCCAGAAACTGAGCATATCTGTTACTGTAATAAAAAAACCCCATAGTGCTAAGTTACATAAAATAGCATGGAGAGGCAGCAAAGGAAGCCCAGTTTTGCAAACTAGGCTCCTAGGTTTTGTAATTAGTCTGCAGCAAAGATGAAGTTTGACAGTCTTGCTCTTATATTGCTCTCTGGGGTACAAGTGCATACGTAGCTTTCCGAGAAGAGCTGAAAATCAACTAGTACCTGGAATACTAATCTGTTATCTGTACCCTTCTGAATGACAAAAATGTGCCTTCTGGCAGACTGGGAAATGCACTGGTTTCGTGCCTCTCCTTTGCTTAGAGGCTGTGTACAGTGGTCACCATGGAGAACCCAATAACTGGGGAGTTTCTCCTTACATTAGCATGTTTCCATGAAAAAATTACACACAGGCATGAAGTACTACTAATACTTGTGACATTAAATATCAGCTCATTTGTATTCTTCTTCTGTCCCAAGAGTCCTGGTCAGGCTGCAGACATTGGGGGTAACCTTCCAGGCAGCAGAATATCTTTGCCTGAGAAAAATAACAAATAACTGTGACATCCCATTGTCCCCACTGAGCTGAAACAACCATCAAAAACTGTACTTGAGTGCTGTGTGCACACATATTTGGCAAGGTAAATAAATACAAAAGGATCTTATTAGTTCTTAGAATGTAAAACTTACAATATGTGATAATTGCAAAAACTTCTAATTGGATATAATTATAATCTTCAAAGCATGTTGAACAGGGTAGTGTTTGATCATGTTGTTGACCTTTTCACTCTATTTTCAGGAGAAACCCTTAGAAATGAGGTGTTGTAAAATTCATCAGAGAGCAATTAATTTGTGCAATTAGAGGGATATAATCTGAATTAATGCCTATGTACATATCAGAACATAAATGGACTTTAATGTGGCTGCACAGGCTTCAACTGATAATGAGAATTCATTGTGTGACAACTAAGAGAATACATGAATAGGACCTTGCTCATGTGAGACAGGCTCGGTGGTAGTCCAGGCATAAGTGGAAAACCAGTACAAATTGTCGTTGACTATTTGAAACTTTTTATCTGATATGAAAAGGCAAAGCAATCTATTTTCTTAAGCCCAAATTCTTGTCAAAAGAAATAAACCTTTAATATTTGTTTAAAAATAGGAATTTTCTGTCTCATTTTACATTTTCCAAAGAGTAGGATGTCCTATTTTTTCTTGGCCTGTGTGAATTGAGTCCACCACAGTCCTCACTTTAAAACAGGCTAAGAAAGAGCTACCTAAGCCTACTGCTTCTGGTCCTATGTCTTTGTCTCACAATATCATTAACAGATAGCAAAGAGCACACCAAAACTAGAACACTGCATCATTCATGTGACTCTGTTCACTTTAGAGACTCAAATCCAATCTGCAGGCACCATCTCTCATTGCACTGTTGCTCTTAGGTATAAATTTTTGCTTTTCAATTAAAGGACAGGAAGAAGGATATGAGATAAAAATTGCATAAAGCTATAAATAAGAAGCAGAGGCTCTCTGAATCTGTTTTTCTTTTGTATCTCCCTGGGAAATTGTTTTCTATTACTGGTAACTGGATCAAAGACACAGATTTGATGGGGCTTTTTCTGACACATGTAGTCCAGAAGCACAATTTAAAAAAATATGTATTACTTTTAATTCAAACTTGATGCTCCCAGATTTTTAAAGCATAATTACTCTTTAGTTATCAGATATTCCTTCCATATGATATTTTTAGATAATATTTTCAACCCACCACTCCACTTATTTTTAATTTTCCTTCATTAGCTCTTAGTTTTCTGTAGAGTGTGGTCATTGCCCATCACTGGGTACAAATCTTTGCTATCAGCCTGGTGTGATTTCAGACTCCTCAGCTGCAATAAGTGCTCATTGGAACTGCCCCTCTGTGAGCATCCCATGCTCCTCTTGTTCCCATTCTGTATTTTCTAAATTACTGAAGCACAGCTCCAATAAATAAGCCTACCTTAAAATCTGTGCCAGTCAAAATATTTTTCACAGTTTTATGTGGAGGCATACATTGTTTTTATGCAGCTGTCTCTTTCTGAACTAATTTTATTGCCATACATCAAGCTTTAAAGACCATCTCATGTGAAACTTTGCCAATGCTTTAATGGGCTTAAAGTGCTAAGTATTCTTATTTATTTCTCTGTATTTACTTATAGGCACTGTAATGACAAGCAAATGTATGATCAGTGGCACAGAAAGCAGTATATTCAGGTTGAACATACTGCACACGAGCACGTGCATTCTGAGTGTAAGGAAATCCACAACCAGGGGCAGCCCCTGGCTGTCTCCTCCTCCACTCTGCAGGTTCTCATCTCCTGTGGGGAGCAGGAGCTGATGGACCCCCATACCTGCTCCCAGTTCTCACTGTGAGCTGGGAGCCAGGCCTGATGCCCAGCTCTCAGCCCACAGAATCCCACAGAGCTGATTTGGCCTGGCAGGGCCAGAGGTGAGTGCTGAAAGCCAGGGGCAGTTGTGGCACAGCTGGGGAGCACCAGCCCCAGACACATCCAGAGCTGGAGGGAACCAGGGGATCAGCTGCTTTCTGCCTCACAGCAGCAGAGGTGTTGTGACCCTCTGGGTCATGTTTTCACTCGGGCTGGGTGATGGAGTTTGTGCTGGAGGCAGATGACCCCCATGGGATCACAGCTGTATCCTGAGACAGCTGATCACCTCCTCCTTTGGCAGCTTTTGGTTTTGTGGCTGCTCTCCTGCTGTAGAGGGGTTGTTTCACTCAGCCATGGCTGGGTAAGTGGTTTCTCTCCTTCCCTCAGCAGCTGAAGGTTGGATCTGAAAATCTCTGCTCAAAGTGCAGGTGATCCCTGTGGCTCCTGCCTCAGCCTCACACCCAGGATTCAGTTGGCATTTCAAGGGGTACTGTCCTGGTGGAAGTTGTCACATTGTAAATGGGCATTTCAAATGAGAACAAATGCAGCAGGAAAATTAAGTTGTTGAGACATTTTAACTGAAAGAGGGAAGGGGAGACTTCAGATTGATAAAGCTGTAAAAATCTGTTCTGTGTATCTGTTGGAAAGCCTGAAGCTCACAGTCATGCTGCAGAGGTGTCCCTAATAACCTGAGTGACCCCAGAAGCCAGGCTGAGATATGTCTGCAGCAGTATTCTCCCTGTGGATAAGGAGACCCAATCCCCTGGGGGAAGGGATTGTACTGAGCTCAGCCTAATAGTTGAGGGCAATTGCACACATAGGGTGTCATTTAATATCTGGGCCAGAGAAATAAAATGTCTAGAGGGTTTGATAGGCAGAAGAAATGGTCAGAACTGTGGTTAAAAAGCAGCTGGTTCCATCTGCTAGATAGCAAGATTTAAAGCTTTGCTGTAGGTTGGCCAGCACACTTGTGCAGCCACAGGGGCCTCCTGAGACTCTCCTGGGCTGACTTCACCTGTAACTCTCCATGCCAGAGTCAAAGGTTTCTCTGCTTGTTTCTATTTTTCTTGTACCTTTATAATATTGGTGTCCATTTTCTCCTCACTCTTAAACAACTTCCAACATTTTCATCGCATGTCTAACTTAATGAGAAACCTTGGATGTGCCTGGAGCTGTATCCAGGGCTGTGCTCAGATGTTGAAACCACTGCCTGGAAATTGGCTTCCTATGTAATAACCCAGAGCTCAGTGTATGAAGTGTACTGTGCTGTAGATGTTCTCTCAGTGCAATTTCTTTGAAGAAATAAATTACCACTGTGTTTTGTGTTGGGAGAAAGAGTGTTTTGTTGTTATAAGTGACCCATAAAGATAACAGTTCCAGAATTTGGCACTTTACCTTCATGGGTCTTTTTCAATAGATTTAAATGATGATAAAGGATTTCTTATTATAAAGGTCTCTGAATTACTTATCTAAATTATGAGTGAGGTGGATGTTATCCTTCAAAGGATAAGCTTTCTGCTTGCTGTGTTCTCAGACAAAGTATTTTCCAACAACGTGGTCTTCAGTGTTTGCCCATTTTTGCACTGTAATGAGATGTATGCCACTACAAAACTGCATTAAAGGACTTTTTAATGCAGTCGGGAGCCACAGCTAACAGGCCTTCTGTCAGTGTAAGTGCCATAGCTCAAACTGATAAAGAGCTAAATCCCTAACAAGCTCTAAGTTACAGCATGGAAACAGAAAGTAGACTTCCTCCATACACGTTTTAAGTACCTCATTAGTTCTCAATATGTCTACATGAGCTGAAAGTAATTGATCTCATTACTATGTATGTAAATGTGGCAAATTTCTTAAATTTTGCAACTTAGCTATGTTCAATTAACCGGTTTGTTAAAATATATGACTCTACAATTAATTGTAGGGGTGAGAGCGTGAAAGGGAATGTGTGCGTATGTTAGGGTCTAGAGGACAGGGATTCTGAGTCTCATCCAAATCTCAGCTATGGAATTTTTGGATTTTGAAAAAGCCACCCTCCACAGAACATAGTAAGGGGTGTTTGCTGCTGGGGTGGGAGAGCAGCTGTGCCCTGCTGTTCCAGGTAACAGGCTGGGTGGTGACTGCTTCAGTGATGCTGAAGATTGTTCTCTGTGTTACCCAGAGCATTCTTCACACCGTTTTGGTTTTTTTTTTCCTTCTGAAACTTGTCTGAAAGAGATGCTTTGAGGACTGGGAGAACTTGTACCTTCCTGCAGCATGTAGCCAAGTCTGCACTGGTGCTTAAACTGGGTTTGGTGGATCCTTGCAATGCACCTGGGGCCCAGGTGTGAGAGTGTTACTGACCTCTGGTGCACGGGAGGGTGTGCAGTGAACAGCCCTTGTGCACACTCTGCTCAGGGGATTTCATTCTCTGCATCTCAGTACTAGAGTAGATTTGCAGGCTGGATTTCCCAAGCCTTCTGAACACAAGATGGTTCCCTATAAATGCCTTCAGAATGGCCACAATGTCCTTAAACAATCACAGCAAATTCCTCTGCATCCTCTGCATCTCTGCATGGCAGCAGTTTCTGCTCCCCCAGGGCTGAGATATTTCCTGTCCCCTCCAGGAGAGCCCAGCAAGAGGTGCAAGTTGGCCTAAGGTTTGTGAAAGGAGCTGTGAGGGGCTTGTTCACATGTACTCCTAGCCCTGAGCAGAGGCTTTGGAGGCAAAGTGACTTCTGTGGAAGCCATACCATGATGGGGCTCTGGGCTGTGAGCTCACATCTGGAAAGATCAGGGTACCTAGGAAAAAGTCCGCCCAGACAAAAGAATTGGGCAGGAACAAAGTAAACCATTTAAGTGAAAAATGTATGGTAGTGCAATATCTGAGACATTGAAATAAATGTGATAAGACTGGGAAGTCCACGGTGGAACCTGTTTAATACACTTTTGTAGAAGATCTGTAACTAAAATTGTAGTAGCTGTGACCAAGTAGGGTGATTTCTAATAGTCCTTGAGGCTTTATTTGTTATGTGATGCTCACTGATAAAAAAATGAGCCATAAGGATGGAACAACTGACATGGGGTTTTTATCTTTACCTTCAGAAGTTCTTGAGCTTGCCTGGATGTCACATGTTCCTGGCTAAGGCTGCCCTTAGGCAAAGCTCTCCTTGTCTGCAGTGAAAGCTTTGCCATGCTCAGAATTATGAGATTTGGTTCTGGGGTTATTTCTTCCTCCAATGTTCCTGACAAACTGTTTTCCACTCCTTAGAGCTTGTGACTTCTAAGAATTTTTTGAACAAAGTGATTTGTTCTGTTAGTTGCACTACATAAACCATACCTATAAATGTTTGAAGCATGCCCTGCTACTTCTTCTTCAGTAATAAAAGAACATGTTCTATTAATTCCACCTTTTGGAGGGCAGGGGGTTATTTGTTTTGTGAGTAGTTTTGTGTGCGACTTTACCCATAAACCAGATGTTAACACAAGACTCCACATGTTTGTGATCATTAGACAATATTAAAAGCTATCACTCAATCACCATTTGGGAGCAAGAACACTGGGGGTTCTGCTACCTGCAAAGCAATAAAATTATTATCTGACACGTTTACAATCCCAGAACTGGCAATCTGCTTTTGCACAGAATACGGTGTGTTGATACAATGCATTGTCTTGCTGAGCTGTTCATATATAACATTTGCATTAGATAATTTAATTTAAATACATAAAGCACAGTTGTAGGTCTTATAAGTAAGATAATGAGATAATCTTCAGATAGGTACTTCTGTAAATAATTGTGTCATTCTGAATTAATTCTGAAAATTTTTTTACCTGTTTTCTGTTAACCTTTGCCATTTTTGCCAAAGAGATTATAAAAATCTGGGTATTTGCAAACACTTGAGAACTGTATTTCTATTTTATTTAACCATTCCTTTTAACATGGAAACAGTATCAGCATATTTTCCAGTTTGCAGAGGGTTTTGAAAAGAATGATAGGAAACCATAAAACTCCTGAAAGGACTTTACCTTGGCTGAAGACTTTATATATAAAGAGATCAATTTTCTGATAAGATTCTCTGGAATGAAAGGACATTTTGTAATTTTAGCAAACATGAATACCAAAACTAGGGAAGGCTGATTGGGACCTGGAGCCTGATACAAACCTCATTATAGACTACAAAAAGTTTCCTGGAACTTTTATGGCCTTTGGATCTGGTACTTTAATGCGTCTGGTAAGGTAATGGTTGAAATAGCTTCAGTGTTCTGGCCTGTTCTCTGAATGTCACAATGCTGCCAGTTTCTGTGGAAGGGCTTTAACTCTCTGGCAAGTCATTTCGGGGTGGGGGGAGAATGTTCCAGTGTTAGGAGCAATTACAATGCAATATTACACCTCCTACCCGTGTCTGCTCCAGCCTAACATCCATAACGAGAAGCAAAGTCTGGTTATCTCTGCTGATTACACAGTGACAAATAACTTCTGCACAATGCTCTGTTTTCATGGCAGTAAGTCAGTGTTCAACTGACATCACTTGCACAAAGGAGACGTGCTCTTGTTAAAAATTTCCACTGAAGGTGCCCAGCCTGGGGGCTGTGCTGGCTCTCCTGCAGCCTGTGTTTGCTGTGCTCTCATGGTGACCTCCCCCTCACCCCTGACTGATGGGAAGGTGAGGAAGGTGTGGGTGGGACATGAATTTTTGATCACTCTGGAAGGCGTGTGCATGTGTTACCCTGCTGTCCAAAACTGGTGCTGATGGTGCCTTTTATAATCAAATTTGGCATGTCAGGAAAATGGATCCTTGTAACCCAAGGCCAGTGAGAATGTTCATAGGTGAATAGAACTCCAGAAACATTAGTATCAATTGCCTTTGTACAGTACTTGGATATTAAATGCAGTGACTTCATCAGAAATTCTTGAGTTTGTTCATTTAGGAACAGAACTGGAAACCTGCTGAGTTCAGTAGGAAGGTAAACTTGCTTCAGTACCCTTCTGTCAGGTCAGGGCTTCCCTTTTCTCCATGAACTCCCTGAGAAATGCCTGCATGAGTTCAAAGCAAAATTTTTTTATGGTTCTGTAGGTTTTAGTTCCAGGCACAGGCTGCATGGCTGCTTTTGGCCACATTAGCTGTATCATAATAAATGCTTTCTGCTCACCACCAGGAGTTAAGGATGGTGACCAGATCAGCTTTGTCCCTGACCCTGGGCTTCCTCCAGCTGCACAGCACTTCCTGCAGCCTCCCTTTGCCAAAAACCTGCCTCCAGTGCTGTGCTTGGATTTGTGGGATGTGTCATTTCCAGCGCTGTGGATGCTGCCCTTCAACCTCAACAGCCCTCTAAGGCCCACACAGCTCATCTGCATTGCCTGGTGGCTGTTTTAACCCTGTTAGCAGGTGGAAGGTGCAATTGAAATAGGAAGATTTCTTTCGGCTGAAAATGTGCACAGACCTTCAACAAGCAGGTAGCCAGAGAAAAAAGGAACATGGGATAACCTGAGATAAACCAAAGGGATAATTGTAAGTGGGGAAAAGCCCAGAGAAACAGGGTATAAGCAGATAATTGATACAATAACTTTCTCATTTATTTGCCTTGTGTATTAATATTTTTTTTAATTACTATTTTTTGTTGCTTGGTTGCTGGCTGAGTTTAACACTTTCCAACAAGAAAGGCTCCTGACAAGGAGGTGGATTGTATTGCAGGTCGAGGTCCTGGATTGCTGCCATGCAAAGTGGTTTAGACAGAGAGGCTCCCACTAAGTGCTACAGTAGTTGCAAATTGGCAGATCTTCTATGTGTGGATGCCAAATAGCCAATTCCCACTTCACAATGTTGAATAATGAGCATTGTTTCTACATTCTTTCAAGAATAAATTCCATTAAGATGCTTGGAATGTAAATACATCCTCTTAGAGAAAGTAATGATTTTAATTTGTTTTAATTCTATTATTAAGTCTGTTAATAAAAATGCCTATTTAAACTATTTAAGACATCCACTGAAATTCTACAATATTAATTTTATGGAAAACTTCCAAAGAACTCTATTAGTTTTCCTCCATTAAGATAACATTATGGACTTTTAATAGAGCTCTTGGCTACAGCAATTTTTATTGACCTAGTTAGTAAATGAATTAATGTTAGTTCCAGTGTCTTCAAAATATGTGATATTCTTTAAAAAATAAAGTTGAAAAAAAGTATTTAATAATTTATCCATTACAGCAACTTTTACCACCCCTTGATAACACATATACATGCACTGGGTGAATTTTAGGTATGATTCAGTTTTTCTTAAGACTTTCTGGACACCTCAGATAATGATTTTTCATGTCTCCATAACCTTATTTTTTAAGTCAGGCAGAAAAATCAATTCTTACATGATCTCACCCACAAGTTGGTTCCATACAAATAAACCTCATGACGGGATGTGTTAATTCTTTTAATAATGCTCTTTCTGCTCAATCAGATTGAATAAATGCACCTAGGTTACCTACAGTGGTGGCTGATTTCTTTTTACCAAATTGTGCATGAACTTCAGCCATGGTTGTTTGCATCTTGCTTCTATTTTTGACAGAATTGTTTTTTCTGTAGTCTTGGACAGAGATTGCTCTGGTTTCCTCAGGGGCTGCACTGAGCTCCTGCCCAAGACTCCTGCCTGAGGACCTAATCCTTTTCCAAGAGTTCAGATCTGGTCTGCTCTGACAGCCCAAGCCCCTGCTCAGTCTGGGGATCTCAGCTGGATCTCAGCATGGTATTCCAAGCAAAGGATCATGACTGACAGTATCCTAAATTCATTATGAAAACATACAATTCTTCTGGTCCTGGGGACGTTCTGTATTTCTCTTGCACAGGCATTGGACACACATGACATTTGCATGCTCTTTAAAGCACTGTGCCATTAATTAGTCAATCCAGTGGTCTACTAATGAGAAATTCACTTGAAAAGTAAAAGCAAAACAGATTAATGGTGTCTGAGTTAATGGTTCACTGAAGCTTATTTAAAGTCTGTGTTAGGTAGGTTATAGATGAACAATGTAACTTTTTTCCAAGGAGTATTTCTCATAAAACAGCACTGTCTTATCTTCAACATGAAGAATGATGATTTAGGTTTGATTTGTTGCTTTTCAGTGAATCCATCCACACTGCATTTCATATTTTGCACTGTCATGTTCATATGAGTATGAGCCAGTAGCACATCATAGATTATTTGTGTAATGCAAGTCCTTTGTAATGACCCATCATCCTCAAATCTGAGCATAAAACAAGAGGTAGCCAGAAAAGCGAATCTATATTGCTACCAACTCTTTGCATGCTGTTTTGTTTGGGTGCACTAGACAGATTACATTCCTGCCTTCCACAGCTGACACCAGAGAGATGGATGCTTAGCCACTGTACAGAGTCCCACCAGTAATTCAGTAAGTGACTTGGGCTTTTCCTGAGTGCCCTCTTGAGGGCTTTTAAATTACCTGTAGGTTATTTACTGAGTTTCTGCATAAGAATCAAGCTCATTTCTGGCCGCTGAATGCCCAGATGTGCCAGAGTGACTGATTCCATGTTGTAGGAACTTGTGGTTTAGGTCTTGATCTTTTAAACACTTGCTACTTAATTTAGATTTATTCCTGGGCACGAAGTTGCTTCAATTTCTTTTCATTTACAGCTTTATTGGATCTGTCTGATAAATGTTAAGCACAGCATTTTTACATTTGGGTGTTCTGAGGTGAGCAAGACTACACGTACAAGCACTGTAGCTAAATCCTGTTTCGATACACCAGGATCTTCTTGGGAGTGGGCTGGCACAGACTACAGATGATGGGCAAGGAAACAAAGCTGGATATGGAAAAGAACAAGGCTTAAATGTGTCACTGCTGTCGTTCTCTGCTTGAAAACGCCACTGTGGAAGCTATGTGTGAGCACTAGACCTTGCTAGTCTGAAAGCCTAAAGGTTGTGGAGACTTGTTAGTGGAGGTCAAGGGAGGGATGTTTATTTTCAGCACTGTTCTCACACTGACAACTTGAGAGTGAAAGGGATCCATGGATGCGTATGCTTGGTGATTTCAAGTAGCACTCTTGCCACTTAGTTAGAACTGAGTAATTTCTGGCCAACACATCTATGCCACTTTGCCACTCGTGTATCATAGCTTCAGGCCCGAGAGCTAAATTTGAGATTGTTTAGTGTTTGTTTATTAATATTTTTAAAACAGTGTAGCATAGCGCAGTTATGTTTGACTTTTCAAAATATAAAACAATATGGTGATGCTCATGCATCATTTCAGTCTGTGCTAAAAACTCCTCAGGTAGCAGGGTATTTTTAGGGATTGCCTTGTCTACACTGTAGGTAAAATACAGGGAGCCCATAAGGCAAATCTGACATACATGTGTAGAGTGTACTGCTGAGAGGTCAGGTCAGCTCTGCACTTGGGCAAACTTTTGATACAGAGTTTGTGTGGTAGATAAGTGATCCCTGGTGTGCATGTGTACTCCTTGTGTGGCTCATGGAGATTTCTGTGTGTGCCAGTTGTTAATCAGTGGCTGGCAGAGTGTGTAATTGCATGTTCCCTTCCCTGAACGGGGAAATAGAGGCTCCTCAAGCCCCAGAGCTCAAGGATCCTTTCACAGCCACAGTATCAGGAGCCTTTAAGCAAGCTGACCATGCTGAGAACAAAAGCTGCAGTGTTTTCAGGGTCCCTCCTTATTTCCAAAAGCAGTGATGCATCTCAGCAATGCATGCAGCCTTTGCTGGTCTTTTTGCAGGCTCTGCAACCACGCCGTGCTCCTTTGTACAGTCTTGCCACACTAGCTTATGAACCTTTGCTGTTGTTTCTACCATCTGGAGCAGCCTCTGTGTATCTTTCTGCCTCATCAACTCCTCATCTTTTCAACTTTTGTCTTTTTATCTTAAGTAGATTTTCTCATCTGTGTATGCCTCTGTTTTCATTTTTTTTCCTCACTCTTTTATTGGCCTTGTTGCTCAGTGCCTTAATTTATTCATCAAACAGTGTCTTGACAGCACTTTACATCACTGTGTCACAATACACACATCTACTGTGTGTTGCCTGAATTCACTTCTTCCTCGTATTTAATGCTGTCCATCTGGGAATGCAGTTGGTATGAAAGGCAGTATAAGTTGTAAAGTTGTATTATATTGTGAGAGAGACAGCAGCATCTGCTGCTATACATATAAATACTCTAACTTTGCAGTACTTCAACAAAGCAAATCATTTGGTCTAGTTTTAAACAGAAAAATTATTACATTATAAGATGTATACAATGACTTTCAAAATAGAACCTGAGACCTTTAAGAATAGAGGTCAAGGATAAGATTTGTTAACTTTCGTTTTTCATATGTATTATATGTACTAATATATATTTATATATAATATATTTAAATGTATATTTGTACATGTGTTTGTGTGTACATACATATATTTTTATATAATGCAGTATTGTTAAAAATCTCTGTTGTTGGAGCTCTGGGATCAAAAGAAGCCATTGCTTTCTTCTCTTTTCCTTTGGTTCATCTTTTTGACAATTTTGAAAATTGAAGCTTTCACCAGGGGAGCTCTGCATCTGACTGTCCTGGCTCCCAGGAGTGCAGACTGCCTTTTACATCTGCACTTCTGTGCTGGAGTTTGCTGTTGGCACAACACCTGAGCTACTCTGAACCTGCTTGCCTCTCTTTGCAGGTAATCTGAATTCCTCAAGTTAGAAGACAGATTTGAGAAATGTGCCTCATAAAACAAATACCTGTGGCTTTGTTTGTCCAAGTGAGAATTAAATTCAAAATTTGATTTTCAGAAATCTCATCAGTCAAATAACAGCACTAATGCTGTTCTGACCTCCCAGTAGTGCATTCCTGGGGCTGAAAGTCTCCACCCCTTCAAACCTCTGAAAGCTCTGAGGTTTTCCAACACCCTCAGGATTGCACAACTTGTGGATGCTGGACTTTGATCTCCTGAGTCCCTTCTGCTGGCAGGGGTCTCTGCAGGGCTGAGCAGGATTGCTGGGACCGATCCATGCCCCAAAGTAAAGGCAATCAGTATCTGACTGTTCAGGGGACAAAAGCAGTTGAGCATGGTTTGTGCTCAGAGAATCCTGTTCCTGGCCATTCCAGGACTATCCTGCAATCCCAAAGGCTTGTGGGTACGGCTAAACATTACTGTTTTAATGATGTAACCAATATATGTTGATTCTGAGGTTTTTTCTTCACTTATTTAATTTCGCATCCTTTGTCCAAGCTGCTGTTTTTCTGAACTTCATAAGCTGAACTAGAATAACAAGAGACAACTATTTAAAGAAAATAATTTAAACATGAGAGTGTTGGTAATAAAAAGAGTTCATCTGTGCAACAATATTACATTTGCCATTGTATTTGATTACTAATGAACACGGAGTGTTCATCTTAGCAACAAGCAGAAAAGGGGAGGAAAGAGCTTTTGTATTAAATCAACTAAACGATGAAGTGAGTCAGTGGAGGCTGTTTCAGTGTTCAGAATGCAAAATGTGCAGCTCATAACTATGAAATTTACTGTACCTTTTATAAGCATATTTTGATTGTAAATGTGTGGGAGATAAAAATGCTTCGTTTTTAAGGCAAGATGGACAGCTAATTTTTTTAAAGCATGACATTAATGGCTGGAACTGTAATGCCCTTGTTATTCAATCTTGAAAAAGTTTGCTTACAGTTCGCTTCTAATGGCTCTTTCATACCATTATCAAATGACTGATAGTCATTGCAAGCATTTTAGCAGCTTTCAGATCTGTTATATTTTTAATTAAATTGGCTGTGAATTGTGTAAGTAGCAAAGGTTGACAAACTAGCACTCTGCAGCATCACTGCTTCTCAGTGAAGCTGTCACAGGACATGCATGATCTTGATTTCTTTAAACACTTTATGATTCTTTTAATCTGTGTCAGATGTTGACTTGGAACAGTAAGTAAACAGCTCTGGAGAGCAGGATGTTGCAGAAGTTCCCCTGAGGTGCTTCCATGGCAGCAGCCTGGTTCAGAGTGCATGGAGCAGCCTGAGCTGTGTGATGGCTGCAGATTTGTGGAGAGTGTGGTCTCTGTGCTCCAGGCCAAAGGACTTGTATGTGGTGCACGTGTGCATGCTGCAAACACCATGCCCTGCTTTCCAGCTGGAAAATGTCAGTAGGGTCTCTGGGGCTTACTGTTATTGGAGCAACAGCCACTTTCCTTCCCAAGGAGCTGCAGATGTACCTCCACCACCTGTGGGCTGGTGCTCGGGCAGCTGCTCGCTTGCAGAATGAAGGATGAAAAATCAGAGGCTTCCCTGTGACTGATGTGCCATTTATTTTAAAGTATGTTTTTATTAACATTGCCTTTGCTGCCTTTGCCTCTTTCTGCAAAGCACCTTTCCAAACTGGTAGAGCAACACTGCAAACTTAGGAGAATGTGGCTCTTCTTGTGTTAGGCTGATTTGCAATGTCTCATTCAAAACTATCTTAGACTAAGCCAATTCACCCCAAAACCATGGGTACCATCAATGGGATGTAATGCTGTGATTTTTAAGAGATTAGTAAATCCTAAAGAAAAGAAACTAATCTTTAGTATTTTGTTTTCAAATGTATGGGCCAAATCTTGAAGACTCTTTAGTTTCTCTTTACTTGGGCAAAACCATATCAGAGAAAAAAGGCCTGGGGAAAAAAGATCCAGTCTCAAGTCTCACTTTTACTCAAGAGTTTACTATTTTTTTCTCTATTTCTTTTGTTTTGCTGTGTCTCTTTCTGTGTATATTTCGCTTTCTAAGAATACCCTAACATATTCTAAAATAGACAGAAAGCTTCAATATTTAGAACAAAAAGTGCAAAAATCATTGGTTTTCATTACTTTCTGAGTTTCTGCTCTTACTTGACCCTTGTATTTGGTGTCAATGGGCAGCCACAGTTTGCTTAGAGCTTTGATCCAAGAAATGTGATATTTTCATGCTTAGCAGACACCTGACCAACTTCTCTGCTTGCTATGGGGCTGCTGGTGGAATAAAAGACACTTGTTTCCCATCAAAGTGCTCTGCAGTGATTCAGCCAGGAAAAAACACTGGGGGAAGGTTCTTCAGGGAGCTGCTGTGTCTCATCTTCAGAGCATCGCCTGATAACCTCAGGCTTGGCTCAACATAGCAGTGAAAATGCAGGCATATACAAACGGGGTTTTTTTGAAGAACAGAGAAACTTGAATCTAAATTCAGCCTCTACAGAGGTTGGCTTCAACCAATGGGGTCAGATCCATCCCTGCTTCACCAGGGTGGTAGTTTGTGCTTAAATGGATTAGCAGCCATACATATCCTCTTGTTAGCATTGCAATTACAAATTAGTACAACATAAAAGCTTGGTATAATTATGCTGGAAATGAAAAATATCTCTTTATGTTGCACATTTCACAGCCACAATAGCCTTGCAGAGTATTGTGACAATGATTACTTTTTGCTGAGGGGGAGAGAAAAAGATAAATGACTTCTAAATCACACATGACTCAGCCTGCAAGCTCTGAGTTTATTTGTGAGACATTTATCTCCTTGTATACTCACCAGGAAAAAAAAATTATCATTTAATTAATAAAAGTAATAGCCTGAGGTATTCTGATCAATAAGAAACAGTTTGAGAACAGGGCCTGATGCAGTGAAATATTGAGTTGTCTGCAGACAAACCCATGATTTTCTTTAAAGCCAATCATACTTCTGCCTGGTTAGTTAGGGGAACCTGCATGGTAAAGCACAGTCCTCTGCTGAAAATCAAACTGATAGACCAGTTTGAACAAAAAAATTGAAGCAGCTCCTTGTGCCTTGAAACAATTTCCCCTTTATGTTTTCTCTGTGTGACCTTTTGAGCTTTGTTTCCCTGCTGGCGCTGAAGCTCGGCACGAGCTTCCAGTGAAGCCAATGGATGCTGCAGAATGCAGCAGACCCTGCTGGGGTCAAATTCTGCTGCCAGTGGGGCCTGGCCCTCCTGTGACATTAGGTCAGAGCCCCATTACAGCTCTGCAAATCCAGAGTTCCCATGCTGGCTCCAGGGTTTATCCTGGATAATGCAGAATAACCAACAGCAAGACATGCCCTGGCCTCCTGTTGGCGGCGGCCCCGACGTGAGCAGGGGGAGCTGCCTGGCAGGATGGGCTGTGTTTGCTTTCCCTCAGCCCCAGCATGATTTCACTCCTTGCTAAGGCAGCCAAAGGCTGATCTAATGCTTGCTGGGGGAAATACACAAATGTGTCATTTCTTTCATTCAACCCGTGCTAAAAATGTGTCCTTAAAGAAAAGAGCTGTGGAGATTGGGCTTTGTAGGCATGCAGAAACAGCAGGAATTTTTCATCTCAATTTGCAGGGCAGATAGAAATGGAAGCAATACACCTTTTCTCCCAGACAGATGCATAGAATTAGCTCCACATGTCATTCTGACATCAGTGATAAATGAAGTTTTACTCGTTTAACTGGAACATGCTTTATGAAACAAGAAGAAACAATGCTGTGGACACCAGAACTTGATTGTGAAGCGGTGGTTCTCAGTTCTTGCTTCCTGCATTGAAAAGCCCAGATGCCCTCATGGTTGTCCTCTCTGGATTAGGAGTGTGGATTAGGTACCTTGTGCTGGGTGCTGCACAGCATCTGCTTGGCATCAGATGAAACTGAGAGAAAAAGGAAATCATAATGGAGGATGGGGAAATAGACAAAGGAAGGGAGGGATGGCCTGGATGGTGGTGGATCTTCTTCAAGAGCTGCAGTTACAGTCTGACAAATATGCTGGCTTCGGTGTAGTTGTGGCTGACACTGAATATCTGGAGCAGGAACGAGCACTCTCCTCACTTCCTCTGGAGCCTGCTTCACCCCTTTTGTTCTCATGCTGCCTGTTTGAAGCTCCAAAGTGAGATGGAAGTACTGGAGTCAGTATTATTCACCTTAATTTTCACAAAATGAATGTAATTGTGTAATTAATGTAAATTGTGCCAGTTATGATCCACTAATTTATCCTGTGTTAATCACAATATTGAGTTTATATACAAAGCTGTCTTGTTTGGATGAATGGAGGCTCCTCCCTTTCTGTGCTGTTTTTATTAGCAGTGATTGTTACAGTTTTCCAGATTGTTGTGTTAAACCTTGCATTTCCCTGTGCTGAGGGAAACAATTATGGAAGACCTGCAGACCCCAATTATCACTGCAGGTCAAAGGGCATGATATTGAAATGCTTGTGAGTAAACACTGCAGGATGTGGTCATTCCTTGCTGGGGCTCTTTTTACCCCTTAAGCACCATGCATATTTCCTATATTTTTTATTAAAAAAGATCAAATGTTCATTAGCGACAACTGAAACATGACAGTGGAGAAGAGTGATAATGAGAGAAACTTCTGAAGATTTAAGAGAAGAAACATTAACAATGAAGAAAATGTTGTTTTCCTAAAATTTGTCAGAATGTTTGGGTTTGAACTAGCAAGTAATGTCTTCTTGAAGAATTTCATCTAATGTCTCATATTTTTCCCTAGTGTTAATCCAGCCCTACATGCAATTTTCTGACTCACATGATGACTTAATTTCTTTCTCTGTGAGCATTCAGATGTCTTCACTCGATCACTTTAATTAAAGCAGAGTCCTTACTCTCACATGTGGACAATGAGTAACACAGCTAGCTATGCTTGTTAGGCTCAGAAGGGTTTTTTTAATTATAGATGTGCCTACTGGTATTCAGTGCAATCCCATTTTAGCATTTTAGCATTTAAGAAGTGATCAGCTTAAGTGAGTTCAAACAGCTCTTAAGCATTGAAAGAAAACTTAAATGCCCTGAATGGGGACATGAATCAGCTTCAGATTTGCTGGCAAATTTGTCTAGAGAGAATGTCCTTCCTACCTAGGATCTTATTACACAGGTTGGAGATTTTCCTTTTCCTGCTGGTGCCAAAATCAGCACAAGGTTTGTCTTCACATCACAAACTGCAAATTGACACACGCTTTTTTGCTTTCTTTAGTTTATTGTTACCTTTCCCTCTCCCTTTAGTAAAGAATGAACATGGAATACTTCTCAATGTTAATTTTCAGGAGGCTCTTTAGGTGTGAACTGGGATTTTTTTTTATTATTTTTTTTTCAATAGCAGATTTATCCAAATTTTTATGGATGTTCCAAAACCCCAGAGATGAGTTGAAAGGATCAAAACTCTTGACTCGACCTGTGCCACTGAAATAATCCTTAGGAGAGAATTTACAGCTTCCTTAACGTTCTCAAGGCTACCTCCTGAAATGTCTCCAGTTTCTGGGCACTGTCATCTGCAGCAAACTCTTAAGGAAATAAATATGAAATTATCAGCTCAGATAGTGCCAGTAAGCTGTGGTAGGAGGCAGTGAATTGCTGCCCTGTGGGCTCTCTCTGGCTCTAAGGCAGCTGAGAGTCCTGCCAGTGCTTTTCTGGAGGCAGGATGGGCACCAAAGCCAGGAGAAAGTGTGGGAAGGAGTCTGGAGGGTGCATTTCCTCAGGTGGAGCACCTCACAGAGGTTTGGTCCTGAACACTTGCTCAGGGATAAAAGTGCCCATTTCATGTAAAAAATTTCTCCCCAGAGGGAGAAGGATCCCCTTTGGCTGAGGGGACCAGAGCCACTCCAGGAGCCCAGAGACACTTGACAAAGAGTATGAGTAAAATCAGGCTTGAAACAGGTTTTGACATAAGAACAGACTCATGCATAAATGCAGTGTGGTGTTGGTTATAAATGGATGAAGTCGAAATTGAATGTTAGCAGAGAGTTTATTTTTAACTACTGTTTAGACTTTCCAAAGTGTTGTATGTGATAAAAACCAAGGGCTGGTAAAAATTCAGGTAAGGGCAAAATGTTACAATATTCAGTATTCTCTGAGAGTAGATAAAATACCAGAGAAGAATGTTATTGTGGTAATGTGATAAGAAAAAAATTACTCCATCTAAAAATATTAGTTTATAATGTTAGCTAAATTAAGAATTAAGCAGTTATTGATTTTTAATATATGTTCTCCTCTTACTGGCTTTTTTTTTTTTTTTTTTTAAGCTTTCAGAATTTATTATGGCATGCTCTCACTTTGAGTGGCATAGTGAAAGATACAGGCTCTGCAGCATGCTGGCTGTTCTGCCAGCAAAGTAAACAGCACTTCAGATAAGATTTGGGCTTGCAGCTTCTCTTAATGAGAACATCATCTTTCAGGGCACGGATTTGCTCATGTAACCAAATAGGCCATGCATGCCCCTATTTATTATAAAAATTAATATACAAAACAAACTCTATGTATCTGTATGGGCAAGCTATATTATGCCTGTGTCCTATCTGCATAAATTAATTATAGCAGTGCTCAGCAGCTCAGAGAAGGAATGGCAGTGAAGCTCTGTGGCATCATGTGGGTGCTTCAGCTGGGAAGGAAAATCCAGCATTCCTGATATGAGAAGGAGCCCTGTGCTGTATCCCCACATGTCTCTGTGCTGGCAGTGCTCCTCTTCACAGGGAGCTCTAGATGATATGCACAGCAGAGAAAGCTTAGCTCTACACTGAGGTTAAAATCAGTATGGAATAGAACACAGGAACTGGTGCTGTGTGGTATTTGATGATAAACTTAAATTGGATGCCTGTAAGAGGAATAACAGCTATGCCATATTGCTGCGTGGATGCTGTTATCTTACATGTGTGTTCATTTTTCTTAATTCTAAAATAATGCTGCAAACATGGAGTGAAAAGGAAAATAACGTCAGATTTGTAATCTGTTCACAAATGCTGCTCCTTTTACCACAACCGTGATGCAGAGCAAGAGCTTCCTCACCATGCTTCCCCATTAAAGTGGGAATGAGATTAAATGACACTGTCTTTTCATAAAATTCACCAGGAAAAACAAGGACAGTAGAAGAGAAGGGCCATGAGGCCCAGCAGCTGCCCTGTTAATGACACTGCTCAGTGGCTTCCCTGTCTCAGAGGCATTTGAGATCTCTGGTAGAGATCTGTCCTTCTACAGTGCCACACCATCAACAGGGTGTACTATACAAAAGTTTTCATCATTTTGCAATAGCTTTTTGTGTAATTGTAGTTCCACAGTGGCCTAGAAGGCCATGTGTTCTCCTTCCAGACCTCTCAATAAATGTGTGTTTTTCCAATTTTTTTCTTTTTAAATTAAAATAATTTAGTTGTACCGATTGAATTTTCTTTCCTAATATAAAACCTTCAACCAGAAAGCATTCTTTAAAAGCTCTAGAGATGAAAAATGTAAACTAAACTTTAAAATTTGCTAATTGTGAATCCCTTTGTCTTTGGATTGCTGCATAGCAGATCAATTCCAAGTAATTATTATGTGAAAAATGTAGGACTTTTTGGTTCATATGTGTATTGAAGAGATGCAAAGCCAATATTAAAAGAATTTTAATTGGTTTGAGATAGTAGCAGGAAATGATTTTCCTTCATTTGTAGAATAAAAAAAAAATGAAAGAATCTCAGCTATTAAATTTGGGAAAGGAGTGCGTATTTCAGTACTGCAGTTACTGATGTGTGAAATACAGAAAAATGTTAATTGAGGTAGGCTTGTGAAGTGAAATTAGTTGCAAGTGGACTGTAGATGAGCAAAGGGATTCTTAGGGTGTTGCACCTCAGCCATACTTTGAGGTTAATTCATTAGAGATAATTGGAATGTTAAATAGTTTTCTATAAGGAATCGCTGCTACAGTGGTCTAACACTTTTAATCTGATTGAATGAAATGCTAATTACCAATATTCAGATTTATGCTATGCTTATTTATGTACTTGCCACCCTTATTACTTCCTTGACTGCTGATAATATTTTCTGTCAAGGGTGACAGCCCTTCAATCATCTGAAAATAAGGGCTTGAATGAGGGAAATTTCAGCAAGGGCTGCCTGTCCTGTCTCTATCCATGAAGTCTGTTAAAACACAGGAGCAGCTGAGCAGTCTCCAGTGTTTCACAGCTGATTAAATCCTTATCAATACCTCCAGAGCAAATGCAATGCCTTTGGTGTGGTTTCTGTGTGGGCTTGAGAGCATTTACACACCATTGCACCCAAAATTCCAACAAATGGCAATTCTTGGCATAGTCATGAGTGGGTTTGCAGCCTGAGTACCCAAATGTGGTCTGGGTGCCTTTGGGACCCAACAGGGACCTGTTGCACTCCAGTCAGCAGGACAGATCCATGGTCTCTGGAAGCAGGGAGAGGAGGTCTGCTCTTCCTGGCTCTGTCCCACTGGCAGAGGCCGTTCAGTGTGATGGGACACAGTGTCCATGGCCTCAGCCAGGAGTAAGACAAATCAAATAATACAGGATATATTCTCCACAGAACACCAAGGTGAGCTGTCAGGAATGAAGAGAAATGCTGATTTACACCAGAAAACCAAATACAAACCCATAGCCTGTCACAGATTTTCCTTTTTCTTTCCTTTATTTATGACTGTGACATAAGTGTCCTCTGCATCTATTTACTCTTACCTGGGGTCTCAGGCTTGCATATTTCATTTGCCCAGATGGGCTGCATCACTCTGTGAAGGATGATCTCTCTGTGCTGGAGAGGTGCCTGTGCCAGGTCCCATGCATGTTATCTCTTATTTATTGCCTCCCTGGCGACAGGCTGTCGCCAACAGGCAGATAATTAGAGTGGCTGAGGCTGGAGACCTGTGGAAAGTCTGAGTACTTTCATAATTAGCCCATAAATGCTGTAGGTTTGTGCTAGAATCCTCTATAATTTCCTCTATCAGAAGCTCAAGGTTCTTTCTTCAGTGACATATTTATGTTTTATTCTTATAAAAAGAGGAAATCCTTGCATTATGGATCTATTCTCATTTGTGCTGACTTACTTTTGATGGCTTCCTATTTAAAACAGACAGCTTTTGCTTTGGAGAACCTTGGAGTCATTTAAAGAGAAAAAGTCCCTCTTTCTGCTTGTGCTCCCACCATGTACAGAAAGAGAAAAAGCAAAAGGAAAAAGTAAGAATAGGAGAAAAATGTTGTCAGAAACAGCTAAACCAACAGCATCATCTGCAAGTTCTGTGCGTACTGTTATGATATCTGAAACATAATTATCAAGCTTAAGTTAATTAGACTAATGCTTAGAAAATCTGGCATGGCAGATTGTGGTAAGTAATTATATATCCCGATTAAAAGATGTAATATGCAGTGAGCAAAAGCAAAAAGAAAACTCCATTTGATACAGCCAGTGAACACAGACAATTAAGAAGTCAAGTAGATGAGCACCGACAAAGATACTGAACTTGTGGAAGATGATGGGCAAGACGCCAATTTTTCAGTGGAACAGATTTTGCATAGTATCAGTCAAACTTTTGTTTTATGAAAATCCATGCTACTGTTTCCTAACTGAAATACATGAAGGGCCACTTGCTTTTGCATTAGGGCTAGCTGACATGAATACAAGGGAATGTGCAAACAAGAATGTGACATTAGAGTACTAGTTTACATATATATAGAAGTTGTGTAAATGGCTTTTCTTAAAAGCAATTCACAAGATGTCATATGAGAAATAAAGCTGTGAAGACAGTGTCTTCTGCAATTAAGTTTAATAATGATTATGGGTCAGGATGAATGGGGAGAGCTTGTGTGCCTTTGTACCACACAGTATGTGCACAGGAAAACCCTGAAACACACTGAGAACATGATCTCTTTTTTTTTAACTTTTGCTTGAAGAAGAAAGTTTTGCTTGAAGAAGAAGATAGTTTAAAAAAAAAGACCTAAAGAAAAGAGAGAAATGTAACAACAGACCTGTGAAGGAAGTTCGGATTGCAACTTCAAAATGTGTCTAAATAAATAAAATTATTTTGCAAGTTCTCCACAAAGTGTGTGACTGTACAACTGATTCCCCAATCAACTCCCTCCTGAAGGAGGAGTGAGAAACCTGCAAAGCCCCAGTCTGGTAGACTCAGATGAAGCAAGTCCATGCGTGATCCATTCTCACAGCATTTAATCCACAAGTTTTTGACTGTGCTTCTGGAATAACGTACGAGTTCTTCTCAGCAGAGCCACGTGTTTTATTCATATCTGCTGGAAATTGCTTTCATTTCCGTTGATCTCATTGTTTCCTAAGGCATGAACAAACTGATTGAGCTGAAAGCATACAAAATTACTTTTTTGTCTCTGAAAATTGGAAGTGTTTGGGTTGCTTTAGGTTGTCTTTGTACCTTTCCTACCCTCCATCCTGCATGGTCATGTGCTCCCCCCAAGCAGTGTGGGATTTTCTGTAGCTCTGGAGCATGTCCTGTGGATTATGCAAAGAGAAAGTGGTGATCTGCTGCCAGGGTATCATCACCAGAACAGAACTTGCAACAATTTTGCAAACTAAAAAAGTTCCTGTAACTTTTCAGATGAGTATTTTTTAAATATCTGTGCTCAAAGGTTTTAATGTTAATTCTGTCCAAAAGCAATGATACTGAAGTCTACATATTAAATAATAATTGTTATGCAAATGCTATCAGTTTATGATTTCTACATAGAAACATGGGATGTCTGGGCGGTTTTAGCATGGGCAATAGTAACTGTTTTTTCCTAGGCAGTTTAATAATATTTTCAATATATTTTCATCAAAAACACCTTTCTACAAGTAGAAGCTACCAGCCTTAAGTAACTGCCAGTCTATCCAGCTAAAATTAATTCTTCACAAATTCAGAGTGCCTTCACTTAAATTAATTTCAGAATATTCTATTCCACGGCTATTATGCCATCCTTATTTTTCTGCATGGGCATTATGTGGATACAATTTATTCCCCAGAAGAAGGATTTCAACAGAAGGCCAACACTGCAACACAAATACATCTTTGTGATGTTTGTACAATAGGGAAAAAATTATATGGGCAAAACCTCCTGTGATGTCCCTTAATAAGACAACTTCCTGCATAAGTTTTACAGCAGTATTAATGGGCTGGATAAACTGGAAGAGGGGATTGGCCATCTGAAATCTCCAATTCTGCTCCCATATATGGGTCTGGAACTATCCACTGCCACTGGATCATTGAGACGTGTGAGCCTCCACTGGTCTAAAAACTGTTCTAAGTATTGAAGATTTTCTTCCCTTTTACTGCTGATACTTTAAGAAATGAATTTACAGACTCTGGGGCATTTGCCCTTGATAAAATTTGTTTGGTTCTTATCCCACTAGGTCAGTGGAATATCAATAGATTTTTAATGCAGTCTGTCTTTTAGAGTTTCTTTCATTTCTCAGAGCAAAAGTAAATGTCATTCATATTGGCAGGTTGTAATGGGAACATTGAGACAGTAGTTTTTAAAAATATACACAACTTCTTTCCAATAGTCTTTGTCTCTTGTTTCTTCAATGTGTCTATAGCAATTACAAGGTTAGATATCCCTTAAGATGGTAGAAAAGGTCATTTTGTTGTCTTTTCTACCCCACGCCTCCGTGAAATCTTCATGGTACAGCTCAGGTATTGGGCTTGGGTTTAATGTTTCGTTGCATTGCCATCTGTTTTGTTGTTGAAGTTGTTGTTGTTTTTTCCCTTGGAGGGGGGTGAGGGAGCATGGAGGCAGCAGTGAGGGATGCTGGCATATGAGCCCAGACCTGATGGAAAAGAGGAGCAGTGAATCTGCAGGAGCAGTGAATCTGCAGGAGCAGAGTAGCTCCTTTGATCCACACTCTTTTAACATTAAAAGTCCTTCTGGACAAAATCTACCTTTATGCATGTGGCTCATCAGTAGCAGATGTGGTAGGCTCTGTGCCCCCTCAAAGGCTATGAAGCCACATTAAAGTAGTCTTTTATATTATTTGTAAAGTTCATTTATATGACAGCGCAGACATTGAAGCCCAGCTCCTCCCTGAGCCAAATGGCATTAACGAGGTCCAAGGGTTTGTGTGCAGCAGAGCTTTCCAGAGTGCTGCAGTGGCTCAGGGGCAAAGGGCAGCACAGAGAAAGGATGGACCTGCAAGGGGATGCAGAGCACCAGGAGGACTTGGCAGCACGTGCCCAAGTCCCTTGGCCGCAGCCAGCTGCCACCACCCAGCTGTCACAGGCCTGGGGACACCACAAGGACACAGAGACCTGGGCAGGGAGGTTTCTCTACAGTGGCTTTCTCACAGGTGAGTTTTAAGCTCTTTTGTGACTGTTTTTACTGTAATGAGAGTGTTTGGCCCATAATGACTCACCAGGATTTTTCAGATGCTTTTTGATCATCTTGCTCTTTTTCAGCATTTCCCTCTTACTGCTGTTGATTTAAATGTCATGACATTTTAAACATGACTTATTATAACAAAACAGTATATAAAACAATATGCTGCATAATAAATGCAGCCATATTTTTTTGAGTGAATGTTAAATGAGAGCAATTTACTCTTCAACCTATTTTACTACCTACTTACTAGAGGGTATTGGCTGCCTAAATCCCAGGGAGGCAATCTAGGTGGTGAAGTAGCCTTGCAAGGCTGAAAGCCAAAGTGTTTGAGGGCTGCCTGGGGGGAAAGGCTGACCTGGAGATGTAGCTTTATCCAGGAGTGTTGTGATCCTGAGCACTGTGCAGAGCAGGCAGTTTCTGGGAAGGTCTGTTGGTGAGTGAGGAGTCTCCTAAGAAGCACACACAAAATCAGGCTGTAAAGCCCCCATGGTTCACCTCAAATATGTGGTGTCATTTCAGACCCTGAAGTCTCCTTGAAATCCTCCTACAGTCAGTGGGGGGAGTGACTCAGAGTATGAGTTACTCCAGAACACACTGATGGAATGTTTTCATCTTCACGAAGTGTTGCAGAGGGTGAGGAATTTTTTTAATAGGAATAAGCTAATTCCCCAGAGAAGAAGAAATACACTCTGACCTCTGTGGGCTCTTCCTGAACATCCCAGAGATGTGGTGAGAGAGGTGGAACTCCCCCTGCAGATGAGGGCATGCTCCCATTCCCCTTCGTGGTGAACTGGCTCTGTGCCAATGCCACAGCACCTGCAGCTGATATCTTTTGTGCTGTCAGAAAAAGACAAAGAAAGCAAATAAACCAAATCAACCTCCTTAACACACATGTGTTTTCCTTGGCATGTCATGAATCTTATTGAGAGTATGGCAAATATTTGTCTAAAGTTAAGAAGATTACTGAGGGAAGTTGTGACTTTGAAACTCACTGCAGCAGGAGCCAGAATACATCACCCTGATTCAGGCATCTCGAGGTTATCTCTGCTCCTGGAGTGGGACATGCACATCTCTCTGCAGCTCTGACCTCTTGGGAAGAGGCTTTCAGTCAAGTAATGCATGCACCTGCATGAAATTTTTGAATCACTGACTCTATCCTTGATTAAAGTGCTTTTCCTTGATTAAAAATAGCCTTTTTCCAAATGAGTAATGTTGCATGACAGGCTGTGCACGCAGGATAAGGTTTCCTCCAACATTATCACACTGATGACATTGCCATTTCTTAGCCAGGTCTCTGTGTGACACATTTCTCATGTGTAGACAGCCCTCTGTAGCCAAGGCCATTAGGAACTCCCCACAAAAATCCACCTTCTCTTCAGGTGAGGAAGACTTCAGAGGTGCTTCTAACATTATCTGCTAACTAGGAGGATAATGGACATGGTGAAAATGTATCTAAACACTTTTATAGATTCTTGCCTGGATTCAAATCAGGTTGTAAATAGCAGTTCCCCAAGTCTTTGGCAAGACTTCTTACCCCAGTGGATATTCCTTCAAGTATCTCCTTTATAATGTGCTCACTTTCCAAGAATTTTATCTCAGCTGGAGCCAAACTGGAAGTCTGTCAAGATCTGAGCTCTTCAGAGTACAATCTACATATTTCACCGAATGGCAAACGTGTTTTCCATGCAACTGTTGTTCTGCTTGTGTTTTATATTTTCAAAAGCAAATTTCTTAAGATTCCTTTTATATTTAGTTTGGTTTTTTTCTTATCAGAATTGTTAGAAACAATGGTTTGCAGAGTTTATTTTAGCAAAGCACTTAAACATATATGCTTAAGGGTTTTACTTAACCTTTATGTGTTTTCACAAAATTCTCTTCATCTAAGTGCTAAGTAGGGTGCAGTTATTCATATGTGAAGTGTGGGGTTCAAGTCTTTCCTCAAAGCACAACAATAAAACTGAAAAAATATTTGCAGTCACTATGACAAAGAGTCGACAGGCGTGTAAAGAACCACCACTCTCTAAAACACACTTTTGATAAACTGAGGTTTCCAATGGAATATATGCTTTGCAGCAAAATCAGCAGCTGTGAGGTAGCAGCATATTTCATGCAGAAGCAGTAAAACAATTGGAGAAGGATTTTCCAGTAGATACTTTAAAAATTGTCTCATATAAAATGCAGATAATTTAGGCTTTTTTCCCATCTCCTTAAATAATTCAGATTTAATGCAGCATGTAAAACCCACCCCAAAATCAGGGATTTCTGATTCATGCAAACGCAGATATCTGTATGATATAGAATCATAAGCAAAGTCAGCAGATGAGAAAATTATAGGATGTGGGTTTTTTCTGCAGTGTTCACTGTAAATTAGAGCAATTAAATTACAGCAGTTTTGTAGCTGTAATTAAATGTGGAGATGGGCCCAGAGATGCGGAAAGCACTGAACTGCCTGAGCTGCTCAGGCTGGGAGGGGGAGCAGTGGGAAAGGGGCTTGGAAAGGGGTCCTGATCCCACAGCAGCTGCTGGGGCAGAGAGGCCTCCAGCACTGGATTAACACAAAGTCTGGTGGGTGTTTCGTGTGCTCAAGGGGGAGCCTGCTGGCCTTGTTCTCTGCCTTGTTCTTGCCTTTCCTGGGCCCTGAGCAGAACAGGGGCGATGCTCAGCTGGGAGACAAGCCCAGGGCTGGGAGCTGCTGCAGTGATTTCTCCCCAGTGTTTTTTCCCAGATAGGTGGAACAGGATGGGTAAGGCCATGTGATTCCAGCATCCCTGAGAAGCTGCTTTGTGAAACTGCTGTGTTTCATCCATTATTCTTTCATTTTACATTGCAAGTCAAGTCGAGACTTGAGGAACAGCTGAAGGCAAATGGGATGGAGGCAGGAGGTTCAGACTGGCAGAGGAGGGCACCTACCAAAAAGCTGACACTCCTTTCAGCAAGACAGCAGAGAGTGAGGAAAGGCTGGAGCATAGCAGGAGGTACAGATAATAGCAGTAAATGCTGCATTTAATCACATTGTGCAGTGGGGTGGAAATGAAGTCTTACTCTGAGGTTACAAGTGGAATACAAAGAGAAGTGAAAGGAAAGAAAGCACTGGGGGAAAAGAGCAAGGAGGTCAAGACCAGGGGGAGCAGGGCAAAGGAAACAATTCAGGAGTTAAGTTGTAAAAGCAGTAGCAGAGGAGGCTTAGATGGCTGGAAGCCATAACCAGGACCAGGAGGCTCCCACTGTCACCAAAGGGCTGAGGAGACACAGCCAGCTCAGCCCTGGAGTTTTTCCCCCATGGGGTGGAAGCTCCCCCACAGCTGCAGTGCAAGAAGAGGAGCAGGGGCGTGCTCTGGAGTGTTTTGGTCACACGACTCTGCTGCCATAAGGGAGTTGGGGAAGCAAGGTGTAGCAGCAGCCCTGGGATAAAGTTTGTCTCCAGCCTCTGGAAAAAGGTTGCTACTGGTGAGAAGAAATTAGATTTTCAGCCTCCTCATGGTTCATGTGTTAATCTGATGTTGAGATATCACTCTGAATATTTCACCACAGTGTAGGATTTAACTATAGAAAAGATGCCTGGATATCCCAAGGCGTGCTGGTAATAATGAACACCAGCAGCTGGGTAATGCCTGATCTCTGATTCAAGCCACTGGCAAAAATTAATTCTTTTTATTTTTTGGTAGCTGCTGGTTTTGATAATACTATATTTTATAATTGCTGAAGCAGCTGAGTTTTGTTATGTTGCTGCAGTTTTGTGTAATTACTCTCCATCACTATAATTTTTCTTTTAGTTAAATGCATTGGAGGTTATAAACTCTTAACTATCAACTATAAATATTCATGGGGAGTGAGAATAGTTCTAACTACCATAAAAGCTTTCTCCCAATAATTTTGGCTAGTGCTCTGTATTTACACAGGTTGCTTTTCTGATGGTGTTATGGCATAAGTAGAAAAAAAAAATATATATATGTATCACTTCAAGCAACAGCCAGTCATAGACCCAGGTCCCCTGTAGTCTGCTGTGCTGAGAATTCTGGGCTCCTCCACAAAGGGCAAGAAGGAGAGGTCCCCCAATGTGAATGTGCTATAAAAAAATATTGTGTTTCCCTTAAGAATTGCAGTGATAAAAACATAGCCCATTCTGCAGCACTAGTAACTTTAATAAAATAACATAAAGCACAGCTGTCAGGTCTGCCAGCATCTCACACTGGGAGACATGAGTGAGAAAATGAACACTTTTCACAAGCAGAAATATTCAAAGAGCTCCACTGTTTACATGTAATCAAGACTGACAGTCATAGATTATCGGTGGAAGAGCATTTTCTGCTTGAGGTGAAAGAAGAGGATAATTTATCAGGAAGCCCAAGAAGTCAGACATCAGTAATGATCTGCTTGAAGAAGGGCACATCTTAGAAATAGTGCATTTATTTGTACTGCAAGGCAAGAAGATGTTTGGAGTTATAAACACGAGTCTTGGTGCTTGAAGGAGGCTGAGCAGATACAGTGTGTAATCTGCTGGGCACTGCGATTAGAGAACTGACTAATGTGTGTGCTGGTGCTTGTTCAGAATATTAAAAGAAAAATTTAGCATAATAGAGATTGTCTAAAAGAGCTGCTCATGCTCTCTCATCCTGTTCCCTCCTTTTGGAGTTAGCCAAGCTCTGCTGAGGGCATTGCTCACCTTCCTGTTGATGCTCAGGATTCAGAGACACTCCTGTAGTGTCTCTACCGCAAGTTTGGTTTCAGAGAATTTGGGGCTTTCAGAGTTTTGCAGTAAAACATTTTGCCCACCTGGTACAATGCTTTTGCATCACTTTTCTCTTATGAAAACAGGCCAAGTACCATGTGCTTTGAACTGGTAACTAATTTGGAGCCCTACAGAGAATGTTTTTTAGGCTCACTTTGCCTTGGTGTGCACTGAGTTTGCAGAAGTAGAATTGTTGTACAGAAAGTATTACAAATTTCAAGCTAGTCTGTGTTTGGATATATCTGAATAAGGATGTCAGCTCAGCTTATCCAGCTTTTACTCTTACAGGAGTAGGAAAGATGGATAAATCACTATTTTTTATGGATCGATATCTGGCAAATAGAGGCACTTTTTGCCCTTTAGCTTGAGCAGAACCTTGGAAAGTTCTCAAGGTGCAAGACAGCGTTGCTTCCTCAGCTTTATCCAAACTTTCAATACAAGTCAGATGTTTGCAAAGATTCACAGCTGGGACTTGGATGTGTGTGTGAACATGAACACACTCTAAGGCACAGAAGTCCCTAAGAAGCAAGTATCACCTGTTATGTTTGTTCCCCACCTGAATTTTAAATCAGTACAATTTATAACTGAAATGTCTATGTTCTCCTCTCCTGAAAGCAGCTTTACAACTTAGAAAAAATACTACAGACGCTGTCTTAATCTCTCTTAATTAAAACAAACAAAAACATTTTACATAAAGTAAAATTTTACATAAAGTAAAAAAAAAGTAAAAAGTAGCTTTAGCTTACAGGGGCCTTTACAGGGAGAACTGAACCTGGCTGAAATGTACCTCACATAAGAACATATTAAATAACCAGGTGAGACCAAACCCATCCTGCTCTTCTTCAGGCTGAACAGCCCCAATTTCCTCAGCCTGTGTTTTTAGAAAAGGTGCTCCTGTCCTCTTATCAATTTCTTGGCCTCCTCCAGACTCCTTGTCTAGCAAGGTTATCCATAATTTAACTATTTTGCATCAAAGTGGCTCTCTCTGTGGTTTGGCTTGTACTGCAGCTGCAGGATGGTGGTGTCAGAAAAGGGTAGGAAGCCACCAGAGGTGGTTTTCCCAATGCCTCCAGTGTCAGTTTGGTAATATCACAAGCTTAGTGGCTCTGGGGTGATAACTGTGGTTTGCACCTCAGAAATGACTGGCACAGTAAGAGCTCTGAGCACAGAGCACTCCTGGGATGCTGTCTGGTGGTAGATGCAGCAATTTTATACTGAAATAATACTCATCTATAAGTCAGTTAACAATGAATACCTTGGCTGTGGCAGTGGTTTAACACCTCAGGCTGCTGTTTGACATTCTCAGTGTGCCCACAAAATGTGGAGGCACCTTTTCAGTGAGAGAGGCTGGAGATGCCTGCGCTGAGCTCCCATCCAGGCTGGGCTGCTCTGTGTCCTGGGGGCTGTGCACTGGCAGCCAGGGCTGCTGGGCTTCCAGGAAAGTTTCAGGATTTGTTGCTGCTCTCCATACATCTGTTTTAACCTCAAAGATTGATTATTTTTAAAGGTTAGCTGTTATGTAGCAGAAGAAACCCTCACCTTTGCCAGCTTTGAGAAGCCACTGTGGTCTGTAACTGCACAGTTTTAATTTAGAGAACAACAACAGCCATTGCAGGTTAACCCTCCTTATTACTACTCACTTCAGTTTTCTTGAACAGGAAAAAAAATCACCACCTACCAGTCACACCCCCACTTTACCTGTCTCCACATGGAGCCAGCTCTCACCTGGATTGTGCAGAAATGAGATAGCAAGGGAGATGAGCAGCCAAATCATGTCACTAAAAGCAATTCTTCTGGGTTAAACAAGAAGACCTTGAGGAACAGGGGCAGCTCTCCCTTGCCTTCCAGCTTTTGCCTGCTGTACCTCCTACCAGCATTAGGTTGAATGAGCAAAATACTGCTTTTTTTTTCAGAAAGCAGCTCACACCTCAGTCAGATTTGCCACCACTTGCCTTGTCCTGGTGCATTCTCTTGTCCATAGAGAGTACAGGATGACGGATACTCTTTCCAATAACTCATTGCCAGGTCAGCTGTGGTACCTACAGACCCTGGGGGTGTGTGCAGAGGGTGACAGCAGACCTGTGGACCCAGGGTATGTGCTGATAGTGTGTACACTGTACCAGTCCCTGCCTTTTAAACCTTTATCTCTATTTCTGTGGCATTATTACAAGATGGATTTCTAACATACTTAGTACTAATAGAACAATGAAGATTAGTCTTCTCTGAGTCGAACAGTAATACACTTTAATTTGCCTACAGCTACTGCATTGTATTGGCATGAAAGGAAATGGCTTTCTAATGCAGCTTCATCTGCTGAGCAGGGGGAATTCTGTGCTGCAGAGTGTAAAACTACATGGAACTCTAGCTGGCAGCAAAATTCAGAGCAGGAGAAACACAACATAAATAAAAGTATTTGTGAGTTGGAGGTATGCTAACAATCCTCGTTTATTGCTAAACATTCCATATACAGTAATGTACTTTGCTTGAAGGTTCATGATGACTTCATCTTTGTTTTTTCACCACTTCATCTTCTATACTATAATTTTTCCTAGAATAAGAGGTGTAAATTCACTAGTTTTCAAAATTTTTTGTGACATTAACAGGAAGTTGGTATTTTGAAGTTCCTTAGAAGCACTGGTGCTGTTAATGCAGTCTGTGCTGTGCTCTAAACCTAGAGAACCACTGGAATCTCAATACTTGATCTGTTAAGTAAATGTTTCTGCTGTCTGGTGTAAATGCTGCCTTCACTTGACAAGTGTCAGGCGTTCTTTGAAGGGACATGTGCACAAACAGTCACTCAAGTGCCAGTATTTACACTAATGTGCAGCTTCCTTCTTCAGGAAAGCTGCAAAGCTGTCAGCTTCTCCCTTCTTCTTGAGTGGCAAAGGAAGAAATTATCATGTCTGGGACAATATCATGTAACAGTTACTGCCTATGGGATAGAGAAAATTTTTGTGGGTATAGTGTGCCAGTTGGACACAAAAATTATATGTTTCTTATACTTTTTTTTCCCAAGAAATCAATGAAATATAATTATGCTCAAAATAACAGGTTTTGTTTCTAGACAAGGGATGTGTCTTGCTTTCTACAATGGCAGAGAAGGATTAATAACTTGCATGCAGAGAAGGAATGAAAAAAATATTAATATAAACTGCTGGTGGGAAACAGCAACAGGGCCTTGTTGTCACAACAGATCTTTGATAGGAAAGGTGGTCCCATGGGCAGAGGAAAAGACAGAGAGAAAAATTCACAGGAAATAGTGACAAGGTGTCCAGCTAACTACACTGGTGGGGTGGGTGCTTCAAAGGACCTGAGTGTTTTCCTGTTGTTTTACCTGCCAGCTTTGCATCAATGACACACAAGGTGTCTACCACCAGCCCACAAAGCTGAGCCTGTCCCTGCCTGTCACTCACCCTGCCACCTGGTGCTGTCCTTGTAAGTGCAGCCACTGTCACCACTCTAAACCAGCAACCTTCACCCTTCCTCTCTTCATCAACAGGTCCATCCATCCTGAAGACACATGGAATAGTTAGATTGATTGCCCTAAATTTGACATTAAAACTGAAAAAATAATGAACTGATTTTTTTTTTCTTTTCTCCCTCAAAAAGCTGCAGCGACACGACAAAGATGATTCCCCTGACAAGTGGAGGACAGAAGAAGAAATGGCAGCTGAAGCAGAAATTCTGAAGAAGTATTTCCAGGATAACTAGAGGTAATTATCTGACCATTGACTTACTCCTGCAGCACCCAAACCTTTGCTCAAGCCTCCAGAAGCTTCTTGAGGACAACGGGGCAAATATCTAGAATGAAACAAAAGAAAACAAAGCTCTTAGTTTTGTGTTGTTTCCAAAAGGTCACAGCACTCCAACAGTGGCTGAAATTACATGCTCCTTCTTGGACAAATCAGCACTATCCTAGAGCATTTTGTTTCCAGAAAGCAAAAATAATGGTGTGTCTAGAAATGAGAATCATCAGCATTTACTTAAAAGGAGACTTTAACCTAACATATCCTTCCTCTGTTTTTAGGACAGAAAACAGCCCTGGTACCTCTACACAGAACTAAAACTGGTGTGTCTGTGTACAACCATGTATGCCAATACACCTATACATACAAAATTGCATCAGAATTCAAACTATAGAGTGCATAAGAAAATGCTAACCTCACCTGTCAAGTATTAAATTATTTGATCAGTTCAACTTCCAAAACTAAGCCTGCTGGAAAACTGCCTGTTCTGCTAAATTTTCCACTGACCTTAAAAGAAAAAGAAAGATTTGCAGGGAGGAATAGAAAAGAGAAGACACTTGGCAAACACTAACATTAGTGCTCTAGAAATTGAGTTTTTTATTTTGTACCCGGAGTCCCAGGAGCCAGATTCTTCCAGCAGAAATGAACTGGCCCCCGGAGATCAATGTGAGTTCAGCTGGGATGTAATACTGCAGCAAGGATGCCAAATCTCCCTCTCCACTGCTCCCCATATGCTGTTTGCCACCATCCAGCACTCTCACTTCTCTGTCATTTCTGACTGTTTCATGTTTTTCCTCTGAAGAACCAAAATCCCAGAAATAACCCTCCTCTCTCTGTGTGACTCACTGCTTGAAGCCTGGCTCGAGAAATGTTGAGCTAAACCACACATTGTATGGGTGGCACACTTAGGTGGCATCTCTCATCTCCTGTGCCATTCTGCCATTTGGATGGCATTTTGGATGACTCCATTTGGAGTTCATCAGACTTCCCCTTCCATTTTTTTTCTTGCATCGTGACCATGCTCTTGTCTTCTCCAGCCAAAATAGCTGTGCCAGCCCTTCTGTGGAAGCACAGAAAAAGCCATGTAACACATGTAATTCCCATCTGTGAAGGAAATTTCTCCCCAGCATCTGGACCTCCAGGGTTTGGAGCAGCAGGGTTTGGGCTACACGGTCACATTTCTGCAGTGGCTGCTGGAGTTGCATTTAGACACCCACTTTTCACCTTCTCACAAATATGCTGCTCAAAAGTGAATTACTCAGCCAGGAAGAGCATATCCTTGGTAATGCATGTGTAAGCACTCTTCTCTAACAGAAGCATTATGTGGTGCTTCATCTATGGCCCAGCAACCATTGAATAGTACTTAGGGGAAAATGGCACATCCCTATTCCAGTGTGATATTGTTTCCCTTTATTGATTTGGTAGGTTTTGGGGGGATGTTTTTCGGTCTCTTCAGAAATGAATTGGAAATACTTTTTTTCCTAAAGATTCTCAAAGGTTGGAGTTAAATCCCCACATATCAATAAAATGTTCTTCATCTCTTCTGATACTAAACACAAAGCTGGATGGATGGTATAAATCCTTTCCTGCAAGCAAATTTGTGTGCCTGGACATCTATTTCCATTTATTATGAAAATGAGTCAGCATGTGTCTGCATGGATGACCTCTTGATACGTTTTCCCGGGATATTAAGGTCATTACCTTTCCTAGAACAAACTGGTAAATTAAATCTTCCTGGCATCATTATCATGAGAGTGCCTAGTCCTTCCAACCCTTGATTCCCAACATTAGTCATCACTGTCAATCTCTTCTCCCCAACATTATTTTGCTTCTGAGGTTTAAGGATCTGAACCTGAGATAAAGGTATATCCGTGCACCTTCTGCATTTCTCAGCCTTTTTCTTCTCTCTTAACCTTGCTTCTAAAGTGATGGAGATTGAAAACTTTTGGTAAATTAACAAGGCTATATGCATCCTTCTTTGAAGCTATTTTTGTATTTCACCTACAAAGCATTTATTTTGCCATTTGTGGGTTTACCTGAATGACACTTGACTTGAGGTTTTTTCATGCGGCATAGGGAAAGTCAGAAAGAGCTGAATGTGGGTGTTCTGCAGCCAGTAAATAGCAATTTTTAAGGCCTCACACATTATTTTTGTACTTCATTGTTTTGTTTAACGAAGCCCAGCTTAGCTAGCTTAGCCTGGGCAGACCGAGCTGTGTTTTAGGGCTTTTCCAGCTGCCCTTACATTTATCACAAGTCCTTCTCCACCTGCCACAACTCCTGTATGACTGGACAAGGTCCAGTTGCACCTTTTACCTGTATTTAGAGACTATCTAACCAAGAAGGACTTGCAAGTAACTTTTTCCTAATAAATGCTTGAGTAAGGCAAGCAGCTCTTCGTTCTCTCCCTACTTCATTTGCTGGTGCTGTTCCCTCTTGGCTGACTAAGTACAGTTAAGTGCTTCTACATCAGTCCCCAGATGACCCAAAATATCTACTTGCTTAAGGAAATGAACACATTTAGCCTTGCTAAGTTTACACCCTTAAGAAAATGCTTATCTTTAAATATTTTATCTGTGTGTGCAATATCAGTGAGTGAATTTGTGCTTTGCATGTGTTTCTGGTCTTCCCCTGGGTGTCCCCATGCCACTGTATCCCTGCTCATTAGAAGGACTTGTTCTTTCTGCTCACAGAACTGTGTCTGCAGAGCTGAAGCTCAGGAGAACTTCATGTGACTCTGGAAGAGAGAAAGAAAAGGAAAGAAAAAATTTCTGGGGGGAGGATATTTAATACAGAATTTCCCGAGTTAGTCACTCTCTTGTTAGTAGCACCAAGATTTTACCTCTTTAGAGCCTCTTTGGGAGCTGTTTGTCATTCTGTGTTGGCTGTCCTCTGGTCAGCTGTGTTTGGTAACTTGGTTGCTTTTAGAGGTGGATCCACAGGGAAAAGGTCCTTACTCAAAGAGCAGGATTGGATGCAGCACCCTAATTTCCAAGCCTATTTTCAGATGTGCCTTTTGAATTTTCTAGCTGTGTATAGCTGGGTGTTTTGATAGTCTGTTTTGAGCATTTTAAATTGCACATGCCAGCAAAAAGGCTAAAGATTAAAAGACTTTAACCTTCAGATAGTATGTGAAAAATGTTTCTCTTCAAAGGCAGCTTCACTCTGTGTTGTTATTTCTGAGGAAAGAACCAGGCTGCACAAGTTTCAGTAGTTTTCCTATTTTGTGCATAACTGAAGTAATACTTTTATGCCATTAGAAAAGTAGTCAGTCTTAAGTACAATGTCAAAACGTCCCTTTGCATAAAGAAGTTGACAGTGATATTCTGTTGCCAAGTGCTTGGAGTTACAAATATTCAAAAGCTTTTAATTGCTTAACCACCTGAATATTTTGTGTCCTGCAACATGCCAAATTCTTGTAGAAATCCCTTCAAATAATGTGTCCTGCACAGTCTTGAAGGATTTCTGATGTCAATTCTCCCCCTTGTCCCCAGTCTGGCAATGTTTCTGGATAATATAGTCTTTCCAGCTTTTCCAGAGAGGATAAATTTTACTCTTTTTTTCCCCAACTCATTCTTTGAGAGCACTCATCCTGCCTCACAGCTGCCTGTTCTGCACCAAGATCTCGGCATGTGTGAAAAAATGCTGTTCTATTGACTTCAGCAGGGAAATTACCCCTGATAGCAGCAGCTGGCCAGGGGGGAACTTAAACTGGCAATTTGACTTGCATCTGATTTTGCTCCAGCACCTCTGGAGTGTGACAATCCATGCTGCATGCATGAGAGTAAACACCAGAGCAATCCCATCACTTCCCTTAAATTTAGGCAAGTATGACAAAATGACTTGCAACACCCATCTTTGCTTGTTTTACTGTAAGAAAAACCCTCCTATCATTTCTGGTATTTTAAACTGCATAAACCCACAAAGTAATGGCTATGTCTGTGATCCACAGAGTGCATCTGGGATGCAGTGAGGACAGTCTGCCCCAGATGATGCTGTACCTGCACTGTGGGCCACAGAGCAGGTTGTCCCCTGGGTGGGCACCACAGGCATGGTGCAGGTATTTTCTGCACTTGGTGCTGCCTGTTGGCAAAGCAGAGTCACCAGGCAGCTTTGAGAAGCACAGGGAGCATTTTCCCACCCTGTCATGGGAAATGGGAGCAGGGACAAGGGGTGCAGCAAGCAGAGACCCTCAGTATTTTCAGAGCCTCGCTTGATAAAGTAGGGAAACCTTTTGAATGCTGACACTGGAGTTGGAGTCAGGTGGTGCCAGGGCCTGGGCAATTCCCAGAGGGCATGGTCTAGGAGCTGTTTGTGTGTAATCCTGAAGTAAACACACATCCCAGTAATCCGCTATAGATTTCTCTGCACTCCAGACTTAAGTGCTATTAATTATATCCCCCACTCAGAAGCCTCCAAGAAGCATTAATTAGAAAGCAGGAGCTGGCAGTTTGCTTGCCTGTGTGAAACTATTATGACCTGAGAATGAAGTATAAGCTTCAAAAGAAACACATTTTATGAAGGTCACCTTGAAAAATATCATAAAAATCTGTCAGAAGAGAATGCAGCACTCCAAGTGTGCATTTCAGTGTGACATTATGCTTTAAGTAGCTGGAAATAGCAAAGAGAAGATGGATCAGATCATAGGGTCTGTGCTTTTCCACCCAAAATTCTCTTTTTTCTGCAGCAAGTACATATAAAGTAAAGGTTTTGTCATTTCAATGGGATGCAAGGAAAATTAATTATCAACACAAATCCAAAAAACATAATCTGGCCCTTGCTGGTATTTTTTAAGTGTAAAATATCCAGACTCTGCAGCAGGGAGAAGGTTTATACAGGAATTACATTACCTCTTCAAGGTGTAAGCAGCCAGAAGTGGTGCAGTGACTGTACAGCACTGACACCCAGACTAGAAAGCGCAGGGCAAAAGGCTTCCCCAAATAAATGTGGTGTGCTAATGCACAGCAGCCTCAGTGTTGAGGCTGATTATTTTTCTGGTTGAAGCATGTGATTATTTCTTATGAAAACAGAGCTACAGGAGAGCTAGCTAGAGTTATAAATGAAATGTCATCCTCTCGTGGGAGGCAATGATGTCCCCCTCACACCCATTCCAGGGCTCTGTTTTGAGGCTGGAAGTAGTACTGTCCTGAAAGTTATACATTATTATACAAAGTTATTTCATTTCCCTATAGGTGGCCATTTAATTCAGCTGTCCAGTACATGAATTCCATAAGCAGTGCTTGGATCCTGTAATTGTGGCTACAGTAGAAACACCAGGGCCAGGAACACAGACACGATTGTACAGCATAAATGCAAAGCAGCAAATGCATTACTGTTGGTGAAGAAAGCTGACAGCCAAATGTTCTCAACCTGCACATCCAGCAGCCTGAATGCCTACCTGGGCTTCCTGTCAAAATCAGATACTGTCAGTGGGATCAGTTCTTGATTCATCATTGGCTTTGTGTGTCACATTGTATGAGAGGAAAAGATGAGCATAAGTGGTGGACATTTGTCTGAGAACCTGGGGTAAAAGAGGTACAGGACAATTCTGAGCTTCAAATAAGGATGGTATCAACTGTGACTAGGTATTTTTACACCCAAACCTATGCTAAAATGGTGCTAATCTCTTGCCCCCAAAGCTGCCAGAGGATGCTCTTCACGAGCAGCCAGACCCTCCTCGAAGCAGATTCACAAAATACTGCCAAGTGATTCACAGGCTGCCATCGAACTGTCAGTCAGGAGGGGCTTACAATGGAAACTGTTGCTCAAAATGCCGTGGGAATGGGAAACATATGTTTCAGTGAGAGAGACAATCAAACAAAGAAGTGGGTGGCTGGGGAATTGCAGCCACAACAGCAGCACATCGGAGCCTCGCGCGCAGCCCCGGGGAGCGAGTTCGGGGGCCGTGCCCTCATCTAACACTTGGGTAACAGCTTTGTGTTTAATAAGCTGAGATAATTTCCCCAGTATTGAAGCCAGCTCTAAAGATGTTCTGAAGTGAAGGTACAAAACTAAAGATACCAAGCCAAAAGCCTATTTCATGCTAAATTATTAGCAAAGGTTTGTGTCGTGGTATCCTGTCGCTGTAGCTGCTGCATAATAGAACTGCCCAGAGAGACTTTGGAACCAGCAACTCGAACATGACCTCAGAGCTTCAACACTGCCTTTGTGTGAGTGTCAGTATCCAGGCTGTGTAGGTGGAAAGGCATTAATAACTCCTGCAGTAAGTAGTTATTTGAGAAAGGAAGGGGGTGATGGATGTTGGAAATATGTTGGACTGAGTGTACTTGAGGCTCTCTTGTTTGCCAGGATGTCAGGCTCTACACAAAAGCAGATGCCTCTCAAATGCCCCATTTGTGTCAGCACCTGGGGCTGCTGCAGGTCTCCAGCTACCACTGCAGTAGCACCTGTGCCGTGAGTTTGTGCAGGGATTTCACACACAGCTTCCACAGCTTCAGGCTCTCAGCCTTTCTATTTATCTGCTTCAGGAACACCTTCCATATCTGTCATGTCACCTGTTACAGGTCTTTTACTAGAATGGACCACCAAGAGATGCATAAAATTGGAGAAGACATGGCAAGAATTGCCCCATTCATCCTCCAGTGTGGGGGCATTTTCAGGGTGATGGTCCCAAATCACTGGTGTGTAATTCCTTGGCATTAGGCAGAGTCCCACCACATGGTCAGGATGGATGAGGATAAACAAGAGATGATAGTCTTGAAAGATTATTTGTAGGAGCTTATATAAGAGATCATGAGCCCCAAAGAGTCTTGCATGAGGTTATTAAAGCAAAATAGATTTGAAGAGTAAGAAGCTGGATTTGCTGACACAAGATGCCCTTTCTAATCCTTTGTTCCTATGAGGAGCGGTCAACAGAGCTGGGGACTGTGCTGTCTTACTCAGGGACATCAGAGAGGTGGCCTCACTTCATGTTTGTTTTTTGCAAAATGATCCTGACCTCTGTCCAAGGGTGCTTTGTGAGTTAAGAATGAAAAGCACAATGTGAAAGGCAGGCATTACTATTATTTGCAAGTGCAGTTTATTGAAAAAGCAGATAAGAAATCGGACAAATCTCTTTCTTGCTCTGGTAAATAATTTTAAAATAGTTGTGTGCAAGGCTTTTCTCCTTCCTCTGTTGCATGGGCTGTAATAGGAGCTGCAATGTGCTGTGTGGGGGTTTAACACTGAACATTTCCTTTTGCCTACTGCTGTCAGGGACTCCTGACAGAACACACTAATGAGCACCTAAGTCGTTAGTAATAAACAGCCTCATATTTTGTCTTACTAACAAAGATCAAAGCTGCTATTATATGTAATGATCTGTTATGTTTGATACTTCTCAGGTAACAAAGTGTTTGGAACACATCCCAAGACAACAGAAAGTCCCCAGAAAGAATGACTTCATTCTCCAGTTCTCAGTGGCCCTGGAGCTGCAGCTCAACAATTTTATTATGTTCTACAAGTATGGGATTCTTCCATGAAAAATTTTATTGGACCTTTGGATATCATCAAGGTTGAATTCCAGCTAAGACAACTAAACAGCACTGGTTCAAAATATTGCTCTGAATTGTAACTCATATTTTTCTGAATTGTGTACTTGGGAATGAATCTTTTTAAATTGTCCCTTGGCCTAAATAGAAATAAAGTGCCAGGAAAATCAAGTAGCTACTGCGTTTAGGTACATTATAAAGTGTTTACTCCTTGTGTGCTCTTTGATTCAGTTACTGTATGTAGGCTATTTTATCATAGAAAAATTAGATCTTTTAGCAGTGTGGCAATTCATACAAACCAAGACTTCGTTACAGACTAGCCAACATAAACTTGGAAAGCTCTTTTTTCCTTCAGGTGAGTTCTATAACAAGAAATATTAAGCTTCCTGAGCTCTTTCTTTTTTCTGTTCTTTTAATGCATTATGACAAGGCTTCTGGAGTTTTAAGTCATACAAAACACTTCTGTAAAACAGTTAATATAGGAAGTTGCTCATGGGATAGTAATCACATTAGGGTTAGGCTGGCATGAATGGCTGCTCCCAGCCACAAACAACGAGTGGGAGCCTCCCACGTGGAACAGTCTCTGGGCAAGAAATGCTGTGTTCAGAACCCTGCACAGGAAGAAACCCACCACGGGTTAGTTGTTGATTGCTAACACATAATACAGGAAAAGAAGTCAAACAACAGATGGAAGAGAGAAGAAATGAGTCCATAAGATCTGCATGAAAAGAGCACACATAATCCTCCTCTGGAACTGCAGGGAAGCAAACAACCAAAGCTTTCTGTGTCCCCCAAACTCAGGATGAAAAATAAAATGCCCCCAAGTCTTTCAATAAGGGTCATGCTGAGGAAGGCCATAGGGTGCAGAGCCTGCCTGAGGGTTTGAGGAGATCACAGTCAGGTCCAAACCAGAGCCTGGTAGAGCTTTGCCTGCCTGGCAGCACAGTGTGATCGTGTTCAGAACAAATTCAGCTGCTCCATGATAGTCTGTCCTGGAGGGTTACAGCCTGACCTGAGAAGTATGAAAATGCACAATGGATGAGTTCTCATCATTTTCACCAAGTCCCTCTCTGCTCTGTACTGCAGAGCCATTCAGTCCAATGGCTTGAAGTCTTTATGCTTGTCAAATATAAATAGAAATACTAGAGCAAAATCACTGATGTTTGATTCCAGTTTTTACTGTCATGCTATTTAAATATTGCCCCTGAAAACCATTTTGATTCAAAGACCTACCATGACCCAGTGTGGCCCCCAGTATCTTCCATTAGCCCTTTTAAAAACTGTACAGATTGTAACACTATTTCTTTTTCTGTGCAGAGTAAATGAAAAGTCCATTTTGATGGTGTCTGCACTTTTTAGACCCTGAGCAAGGGCTGAATAAACAGGAAATGAAGGTCAGGGAGCAAGAAGCGACAGAGAAGGTAAGGTGAGCAGACAGAATGGTCAAAGATGCTGGCAAATGGACCAACATAAATGGTTGTCCTTTTGCACTTTAGCATTTCAAGTTGTTGTGATTTCACACAGAAGGAAGACAATGGTTGTGCTGCTGGGGAGCAGTAAAGAAAAACCTCAGCATCAGTTACATTTGCAAGGCATTTTCAAACCTGCTTCTCAATGGCTTCGTATTTATTATGGAATATTCTGCATTAATTCCATAGCCTGTGATGAGCAGGCTCTGTGCCAGGCATTTTGCATGGGGGCTGCAGAGCAGATGAGTGCTGAGCTCCATGGAAGATTTCATTTGTGTAAATGAGGAGGCCGTTATCACAGCACTAAAGGTCTTGGTTTTAAAAAAGGCCTCCTGTGACATTATGCACAAAACAACCTATTTATGCAGCATGAAAATATTTATGTGCTTCACTCCAGCTTAAAAAGGGAATTTGCAATAGATGAGGGACATGAGAAAGGATTGGAGTGAGAGATAAGGGGAGATTAGAAAAGGCAGATCATGAAGTACATGACATCCTGCAGCAGTATGTGGAGTAAACCCTTGCGGTTTTTTTAAGATATGGACCTTGAAGATGCTGTCTGGATCATTTATATACTTCTTACAGACTTCATTTTCCACGGGCAAGGAGCTGTATGCAGAGGTGCCGTTGCTGGAAATGTGAGGAGATGCTGTGCTGAAGACACTGATGAACTTTGTAACCATCTTTGTCCTTTTCAGCCTTCTTCTCTCACCCTCATGGGGTCATGCCTGGGGCTTGCCTGTGGGCTGGGGAATGCTGCAGTGCTGAGTTCCCTCACCCAAAGCAGGAAACATGGGAAAAATCACCAGTGCAGGGGCTCAGATGGATGTGGCACAAGAGGAGTGGTCCCAATGGGGTGGCTTCATAACAGGACAGAGCTCAGACCATCATTTCCTGTCCTTACACAGAAGGAAATTTCCCATATTTTTTCAATTCCTAGGAGTTTTTTCCTGAAGCAGCAGCTCCTCTGAAGGGCTGCAAGGGCTGTGCCTGTGAGCCTCTTTTTCCATGAGTAAACCAGATATGGTTGAGCCACAGCTCTCCTCACTGACTTGTGGGAGCAGCCTGGGAGCTCCACATGTCCCCTGACTGCCCTGGAACAGAAATTGCAGAGGAGGTGACTCAGGACACACATGGGAGAGCAGACAGGTTGTTGGGAGCTTGATCTGATGGGGACACATCAACCCATGCATCCACTGCCATGCCAGGCAGCTCAAGTTCTTTCAGCAAAGGCTGTGAGTGCAGCATGGGGATGTTTGTTATTTGTCTTTCAGCAGTTCAGCGTTGTTCTTGCTCCAGATGCAGATGTACCAGCTCCAGGTTCTCCATAGGACAGATGATGCCACCCCAGGCAGCTCAAAACGGGTGTGTGCTGACAGATCAATGGGCTGGGGATGGTGTCAGCTCCTTGAAGGGCTTGTGGGCTAATTCAGAGACCTATGCTGTTTCTAAGCTCCCCCAGCACACATTCACCCACCACCAGGTATCAGGCTCTCTTTTGATTCTGTGCTCAAATAAGCCAGTGGTTTGGTTTTAGGTAATGTTGGAGAGAAGGGAAAATGTTCTGCTGGTCTCTGTGGGAGCCTGACTGGGCTGCAGACAGGCTGATGCCAAGACAGCAGGTCTGGCTGCAATGGGGGGAGTCAAGGTCAGCTCCTGGCATGTGACAGTACCCTGAAATGTGGCCAGGGACTGAGCACTCCTGAAATAAAAATACCTGAATCCATGTGGAATCCGGGGTGATCTCATACCCAGCCACAAAGCAATAAAAATCTAAATGCCCCAGTACCCACAGAGCTAATGAAAAACTCTCAAGCCCAAATACACACATAGTGACAGCCATGAAAGTACCAAAATAATTTCTATGCCAGCTTTCTGTGTCCTCCCATCCACTCCCCACCTCTCACTGTCACTGTGGTCGATGGCTGCTGAAAAGCCTTGTCCAATTCCCGCATCCTGACGTGCAGGCCAGCAACTCTGTGAAGGAGAAAATGCTGCTGCTCATGTAAGCTGTCCTGTGTGTTGGCAAGGCTGTGAGTTTCAGAACAGAGTGATATATTTCAGCTCTTGTGAAATTTCTGAATAATCAGCTCATCAAAAAATATCATGCAGAGTTCCCTTGTAGTCCTTTCCAACTTGCCACCTCTCCTGCCAATAGCTCCGTAGGGTGACCACAGCTTGGCAGAGCCCATTAGCACAGCTCTGCACAATCACTCATGAGTAGAGCTGGCTGGAAAATACTGTGTTCCCTCCTGAAAAAAAAAGAAAGAAAAAAAAAGATGAGGTGGGGCAGAGGGTGTGTTTCAGGATGAAGATTTTCCCCACTTCTCTCTCCAGAACCCTCTTCTGCTTCCCCATTGCACCTCACCTTTTTTCCTCCTTTGACTCCAAGAAAATAAAAAATTCCGTGTAATGTGACAAAGACATTGGATGCTGTTTGGTCTGCTGGTGACTCCTCCTGGCCCCCAGGGCACGGACTGTCACGCAGGATGGGCACCAATGCACAGGCACCTTCTCCACCAGTGACTCCTGAGCAAGTTGTGCTTGGACCTGCACATTTTGGTGCAATGGCCCAGTTTCTTCTTTGGAGTTTCTTGAGAAGATATTCTTGAGATAGATTTCTCTCCTTGAGTAGCACAGCAACATGCTGCTTGGGCATCTAGGAGCTGGTACCTTGTCTCTGTGCATGGTGAGATGGGGGATGCTGGAAGGGCTTCAGGGAAACCTGACCAGCAGTGCTGCAGAGACAAGGGGCTGAGCAGCCAGAGTCCCTTCAGCTGCATCTCACAGTCCTGGGCTGCCTCCAGGCATGCTCCCCTGTGCTTTCCCATTCATTGCAGACACCTGTTTCCAAGCCCCAGGTGAACATTGCATTGGCTGGGAAGAGCAGAGTTCCTCTGTGTCCTCTAACGATGCTCAGCTGCTGACAAGGTGGGGAGGAGGCTGCAGACCCCCTTAGGGCAGGGGGCAAACAAGGCCTGCAGAGGAAGGTGGTGCAAAAATCAATGGTTAGTGCATTAGGATTAAAGCTGTGGCCTGAAAGTCTTGTATGACTGAGATCACTATATTTTTTAGGTCTGTGGTAGTTGCATTGGCTGTGACACTTGGTGCAACATGGGTTTAGTACTTGTGTCACATTGCAAACCCCTGTGTGGGACACAACTGCATCCACCAGTAGCAATGGCTCCAGCACAGGTTTCCTGTACTGCCTGTCCCCTCCTGGATCTGCCTTGACCCAGCTGCAGCTGCCAAGCATTTGCTCTGTCCCTCTCTACTTGTGTCACCATATCTTCCTGCTCAGGCTTTTGTCATTTCTTTTGTCACCATAGTGACAGGAAAAGGGTGATGATTGCTGGAGTAATTTCCCATATTAGCTAGCACTGGCTTTTCAGCCTAAATCAGCACTTCATTTTCCCTGTGCTCTGGCTGAGCATCACTGGAGCACCATTAAAGAGCAGTGAAAGAGGGGCCTTGGTGTGTTGTGGGGCTGCCAGTGCTCCTTGGGGACAGCCAAGGCAGGGACAGGGCCTTCAGACCACCTCATGTCCCACCAAGAATGCAGAGAGAGAAGGGGAAGACAAAAAAAAATGTATTTGCAAAGGTTCCTCCCTGAGTGCATTTGCTCAGTCTAAAGGTCAATAAAAGCAGGAATTTGGGCACTTCCATCTGTCCTGGGGCATGTGCCTGTCTGCAGGGCAATAGGGAGAGCTCCCCAGAGGGAACTTCTCCCCCTGACTGATGTAGAATAGTGGGAAAAGACCCCCCTGTGCCCCCAGCCTGTGCCCTTGCAGCACAGCCCAAACCTGGGCTGGGACCAAACCTGGGCTGGGACCAAGCCTGGGCTCCCAAGGGGGTGGCTCGGGGCAAAATCCTGCTCTCTGCCAGGCCTCATTAGCCATGCAGTGCATCTCAGAGAGACACCCAGCACACACACAAATACATACTTAAAAATCAAGATCATTAAATAAGCAAATGTGTTTAAATAGCAAACAAGCTACTGAAAAGCAGAGAAAGGTCACAAAATGTGAAATGAAAGCAGCTCTTCTATTCCCCATTCCAGCAGCACTGGTCCTGCCTCAGAGGATATATTAAGAAGAGTCAACCTTCATTTTGAGCACGATGCCTTTTGTCCTTCTATCACAACATTAACATTATCCCCACATAATTTTATGTATTTAATTTTACAATAGACTGTGTCAGTGAGCACTGCCTGTAAATATTTGATCACCACCATTCCTCTAGGATTATCTTATCAAGAGTAAAGATATTAAAATAGAAATCTTGTCATATTGCTGCCTTTATACTTCCAGCCTAAGAGTTGATTGACAGAAAATGAACTGCCCGAACTAGCTGTAAAGTGTCTTTTCACTGAGAGTTTTAATGCCAGAGGCTATAGAAAAAAAGGTTAGCTAGTCATTGGGAACTTATGCCTTAGTTACGGAGCTTTTGTACTGAAGATTAAAAAATATGAATCTACTAGGGGTATTTTTACAAGTGTAAAATGGCGTTGGTCTTTTTGTATCTTTTTGCCATCACTAATGAGCCTTAAAAAGAGCCTTTCCTTTTTTTGCTGCACTTGAATATTAGATGCAGTTTCACTGCAGCTCACAGACACAGGCTGAAGTTTTGCAAGAATAAGCTCTGACTTACCTAACCTACAGAATTTCTTTTTGGTGATAAAATGGCTTGCAAGCCAGGACTAAATGTTCTTGTCTAGCTTGGAATATCAAACCACTGTAGACAAGTCAAGGTTTCTATTTATGGCCAGTTAAAGACACACTGGTAATGCTGTCTTAATGTTACTAAATTGTGCTGAAATTGTCATGTGTCTGAAGAGCACCACGCTGCAAATATACAGCTGGTCCCTGAGGGCTCACTCAGCCTGTGCTCCAGCACGGATCAATGCCAGTTTTTGCTGGAGTAAGGACCCAAGTGCCAATTCAGGAAGGTACAGCATGAGCAAACTTTAATCACAAGCTTAGAAATCAATAAAGAAGCTGGCTGGGGTGAGGAGACGGGGGGGGTGTGGGTGCCGTATCTCTGCAGCTCCTGCACCCAGGTGGGCATTGGGGCAAGAGCTCCTGGCATCCTGGCATCCTTAATAAATCTGGCTTTGTCTTGTCCTGATCCTAGAGGGCAGGAGAGGGTGGTTAGTTCACAGATCTGTCCCATTGCAATGACAAACTGCAGCCACCAGCATAAAACCACCCAAAGTCTTCCAGACATTAACAAAAGTGGGATGGCTGAGGCTGGAGTGGCCAGAGACAGCAACCTGGAGCATTCTGCTTTAACCAGAGCATCCCTCCCACTTTTTTACCCTCCAACATGAACAATAACTGTATGAAAGGAAACTAATTGCACGTTCAGCAGCCCATTGTTGAGCTGTCATAAAGGGATTTACATGGGTGGCTCCATTAACAGCAGTGGGTGGTCCCCTCCATGCTCTCCATGGACTCAGAGTGTAGAGAAGCTTGTTCTAACATTTCACTCATGAGAAAGGTCAAGAGCTCTGCTTTTTGTTCAGAGTGCTCAATATATTCAATTAAAATATACTGCTGTGTTCATCAGCTATTAACTGTCTTTGCAATAGCTGTAATTAAACAGGTACTTCCCTGTGAAAGAAAATCTTTCAAGACAAATTCTGACATGGGGAGAGAGTGGGAATTTCTCCAGAGTGTGTTTGCTTTGTGTCTCCACATGAATCCCTCAGCCACTGGGTGTTTTCCTTTCCCTGTTGTTGGAGCAAGCATGGCTTGGAGGTGATGGGCTGGCCAGATCCAGGTCCTGGCATGTCCCTTCCCTGGGCACACCAGGGGTGAGCTGGACACCAGCAGATGCTTGGCAACTGTGGAGGAATAAAACCAGCCAGGCAATTTCTTCAATCAGGCAATTCATTTGCAGAAACATCATTTACACAGTTCCACTTAGAGCCTCAGGGGTAAGAAATGGAGAATGAAGAGGAGTTGGCTGCTCAGGAGAGTTTAAGAAACTCAGAGGTTTTAGAGGGTTTAGCAGCTGGTAGCCTCCAATCCAATGGGTGGAACAGTTAAAAGCCACACACCCTGCTTTGAAAACTTCCTCCAGAAAGCCTGAAATGAAGAAAAACCCCAAAAGGCAGACTAGAGGAAATCAGAGGAAGGAACTGAAAGAAGAAAAAAAGAAATTACCTGAGCCAACTGCTCTAATTATATACACACAGCAGTCAAACAGTGATAGCAATTGTTGGCACTCTTAAGACAGATAGCAGGGAAATGGAGATACAGTGGAAAATAACACATATTAAGGAATTAGTATTCAATTATGCTAAAGAAGGGGGTGTGTATTTACATCAGTCAGAAATCAGGCATGCAGAGAGATGGGTGACAGCAGGGAGAAGTACAGCAAGAAAACCAGAGCATGGTTGTGACAGGTTTCCCTGGTAGCTGTGATCAAGGGGGTGCTGAACCAGGCGTGGTACCACCAGCATTGCTCGATTATGTCACAGCTTTTTGCATCTGACAGCATCCAACACACAGCTGCAGAAGCCTCCAGGCACAGAGATGGAGCAGGGCACGAGCAAATTCAGAGCCTTGGTGCACCACATGAGATAAACTGAGTGTGCTCCCTCTTGCCATGGGGCTTTAGGGGACAGTAGAGTGCTTCTCACCATGCTGTACCAGTTGGTTTTGACCTCCTGTGTGTTCATGGTCTTCCAGGTCCTTTCAATAAAACATCCCAAAGCTCCTTGTGTGTTTGCCACCATCCCCACCAGATTCCCTCAGCAAATGCCCCTGTTCCTCTGCTGAGGCCCTTAATGCAGATAGAGAATGATCAAAGTAAGCTGCAGCCCAGTCCTTGAAAAAGCTCTCTCACCATTACCTGGCCCTATTAGCCAATTCCTCACCTATTTCTGAGTTATTTAATTAATCCCCATCTTCTCCAGCACGACTTACACTGTTAGATATTCAGAGCACAAAAGCCGGGGATTCACTGAAATCCTGGAGGAGGGGAACTGTTGGATTTCCTTTATCTACAAGATCAGTTAGGGATTTCAGGTTAATCTTGCTTGATAAATCATGTGGCATTTTATCCCATTTGCCTTCATGTCTCTGTAAATGGTCTTTCTCTCAGAAAAATGTGACCAAGCTCTCAGTACTGGACCCTGATCACTCAGCAAGCCATTCTTAAATACCTGCACAACATGGGACAGGCTCCTTGTACACAATCCTACCCCTGAGCTTATAAGAGGGTCGAGCACCCACCTTGAAAACTGCAGGAGAGAGACTGCCCACTCTCTGCTGTTGGGAGCCCAAGCCTGCACCTCAGGTGCCAAATAAACCCAGCAAACTATGTAAATCCCCAAAAATGTCCTGTTGTAAGTTTCTGCTGGTTGACCAGAATCTATAAAACCCAGAATCTATAAAACCCAGCTCAGCATGGGCTCATGTGTTTGGGATTTCATTTCTGCACATCTTCCTTAACCTCCAATTTTGCTCCAAATCCTCCTCATCCAAAAGCCAGATATTTTTCCCCCTTTGAAGAAGAGGCCACATAACCTGTCCATATACTCCTGCCCTGTGCTTTGAGCCAGCTGCTTTCCCTCCAGTCTGCTCTCCCTGGTCTTTCTCATGCCCTGTGTTTGTAGAAGTTGTGCATTTGAATAGTCTTTCCAAGGTCTAAATCTCAGCAAGTGTCCCTTCATCCTTCCCTTCCTGACCTATTCACACAGCTTGCTTTATTGTCAAAGCTTCTTTCATTATGCCACTTAGATTCTGCTAATTCTTGTTCTTTTTAATAACATATTTTTCATCCAATTCTGCTTCCACTTACTTCCTAGACTTTTTTTTCCTTTTAAACTGATCTGGAGCAGGTGGGACCTGCCTGCTGTGTGACAATGCAGATGGTGGAGTTGCAAAGCTCCTTGGGTGGTCAAGCACTTTATAAATTTTGAGCCAGAGATAAACAAAAAAATGGCCAAAAGAAAAGTCTTTCCAGGGAGCAGAAAATCAGCATAACAGCTTTGGCTGGCTGCATGTAGGCAAGAATGCTGCACTGCCTTCAGCTGCCCAGGTGTGTGTGCCCCAGCTGAGTTTTCCAGGTACTGCCCCATCCTGAATTTACTCCAGCAGCACTTGCAAGTCCCGTAACCAGAAGGGAAGGGAACACTGAATCCCAAGCCTCTCCTGATGTAAACCAGGCTGCAGGTGATAAACAAACCATCAGTATCTGTGCTACAGACACTAAACAGAAGATTCCTAGTCAAATCCAGCAGCTGAGAAGCAAAGCATCCCTTTCCACCCCTGGGTCTCCTCTCCAAAGGCCCAGCCACCTCTGCTGGCCCTGCAGTGGGGAGCTGGCTCTGCCCTGTCCTCAGCCACTCTCCAGAGCCACTTCTGGACTAGGCTGAGACACTGGCTGTCAGGAAAACAAGAGGGAAAATTAACAGTGGGAAGACAGCAAGCCCTGGGTGTGTGCACACCTGTGCATCTCCCACAGGACAGACTGATCACACTCCCTGTTTATTAGCTCTAAACACAGACAGATGCCAGGAAATGCTCAGAGGGGTGGCAGAGGGGGAATTGAAATCTCATTGTTTATAGAGTGGCATCGAGGGACAGAGAAACAAATACAAATGCTCAGGCACAGGCTCAGCCAAGGGTGTTTTGGGCACTTAGTCACAGGTCCCTGATCAGGGGGCAGCAGCAGCAGCAGCCCATAGAGAGGGGGACTTCCCCCAGACCTGGGCAGGTGAGAGTGGCACTGCTGAGCACAGCTGAGCCAAGCACCAGAGCCACAGCCCCTGCTAAATGCTTATATTCACTAGATATAGATGATATATAGATGTAGAATGCTTTCAGGTATTTATATACAAAGATATTTACATATCTAAACTCCAATGGGTTTTTATGTTTAAACTGTGTGCATATATGTATATTTATGTGCATATATATATATGGTGGTTGTATATATATATAAAAGGACCTTTTAAAAGGTCTTTATAGATACACACATGCGTATGAATGTATAACATCTTTCTAAATATATGTATACACATATATTGTATTATATTATATTATATTTACATATGTATTAAATATTTCATATAAACATAAGTGTATAAAGGTCTTTTAGAGGGCTATATGTGGATATATATTTATATGCATATATAAGTATACTACAATAAACTATTATAAGCAATAAATATGATTAGATATACATATACTATAAACCATTAAATTACCTAATATTACCATGCATCTCAAAGTATTGAGGAGTCAGTGCTGGGGTGTGATGGAGGGGGAGAAAAAGAGGCCAGGATGGATCTGGTGTCATCCCACTTTGTGCCACGAGAAACCACCCAAGTGCAGCCACCAAATTTGCACATCTTAGTTTTAAATCCATGGGCTGCTGCCTTTGGGTGTGACAGGTGCCCTTACACATCTCTGTTCCTGCTGCCCCCCATCAGGAGCTGTCTGTCTGTCTGTCCAGGTGCTGTGTGCTGGCTGCTGCCAGAGGCCCCCACTCCCACGTGCAGCTGGGACAGAGGAGCTGTCATGCCATGACATTTCTCTCCTTCTCTGGCAAAGGGATCCTACTGAAAGAAGTGAGGGAATAACATGAAAACCCCAGCCAGAGGCTGACAAGCAAACTGACATTTAGCAAAAAAAAAAAAAAAAAGTAGGTGAGGTGGGAAGAAAAGCCTGGGTGGGTAGTTCAGATTTTGTCTATATCTGCAAATCTTTTGGTGAGCCTTTCTGACTCCACAAATGCACTTGCAGACACTTCCAGTCCTAAAATGCCAGGACAGGTATTTCCCCCTCTTTTTGCTGTCATTAGCAGCTCTCCCTGAACTGTAGCAGCTCTCCCACACCCAGAGGAGCAGTGGTTGTTGAGGAAAGTTTGTCACCATCTTCAGCTCCAGCAGCAGAGGGAGGTGGGTAGGCAAGGGTTAAGTAACAATTTATTTACGAGTGACAGGTGAGTGCAGAAACCTGGAAGATTTTTTTCCAATTTTCATTTGGTGACAGACACTTTATGGGCAGTTCTGCTGTCCCTGGGAATGTCAGTGTGAAATGGAGAACCAGTGGCATTTACAGGCTGAAGTTTCTCTTTGTCCTCAATGACAAAATTAAGTGGAAAAATTAAAAAACTAAGCCATGACTTTTTTTAACCAGGAGCTCCTCCAGCCTGGTTTAATGCCAGCTCTAACTCTGGCTGGTTAGACTCACTGCTTTCTGCAGAGAGGTCTGGTTGAGCTGCTGGTGGACAGCACTCAAACTATTTCCACTCAAACTATTTCTCACTCAATTATATCCTGCACTTACACTTTTACAGAGAGCAGACGTGAAGGCTTACCTTGGGACAGATACATTATGTACACAGCATTAACTTCACACCCATACAGTCCCCATTTTAATTACACAGCCAGTGGGGGACCCAGGATAGTTTGCTGGCAGAGCAGTTGGTTTCATCAGCAATTCCCAAGGCCTCAGCTGTCTGCAGCATCCTCACTCATGCAGGCTGAGCTGCACTGGAGATCCAGCCCACGGCAGCCAAGGATGCACTGCCTGACTTCTGGGAAAACACCCCAAAGAAGTGTGCAACTGCCAGGGCACACTTCTCGGCTGGTACAAGCTCCAGCCTGAGTTTCATCTTAAACATGAGTATTTTGGAAAAACCTTAATGTGATATGAAATGTGAGGCCAAAGGATATGAAAGACAACTTGGACATAGATCACTGAGGAAGTTTGTTTGATCTCTGACCCCTGTCAGGGAAACATCACTGTGACAGGTCCCTGCAGGCTGCATCTCACTGCTAATAAAAGCCTTTTAGCAGCTCTCAGAGAAGGGGTTTGATCAGAGCCTCTTGCTGGGTTTAACAGGTGGCAGCCTTTGGTTTGTCACTGCATTATGAGCTCAGTGTGAGTGAGCAGAGCATGGCTGCAGCAAAGGGACACTGCAGCAGGCTGGGTGCCATCACCGAGGGCATCACCAGCAGAGATAAAGCAGTCATTCCCCCACTGTACCCAGCACTGGTTGGCCCACACCTGGAATTCTGTGCTCAGTTCTGGGCCTGAGACATAAAAAGGATGTGAACAGGCAGAGAGAGTCCACAGAAAGGCTGCAGAGGTGAGCCAAGGACTGGGAAGGGCTGCCATGTGAGGAAAGGCTGAGAGAGCTGGGTTTGTTCAGCCTTGAGCAAACCAGCCTTAGGGAAGGCATTTATAGCCATGCACCAATATTTAGAGGGTGGCTACAAAGAAAACAGAGACTCCCTTTCCACAGGAGTCCCAGGGAAAAGGGAGGGATAATGGGTACAAATTACTTCTGGGAAGATTCCAACTAGACACAAGAAGAGAATTTTTCACAGTGGGAGAAATCAGCCAGTGGAATAATCTCCCCAGGGAAGTGGTGGATTCCCTGACATTGGACACTTCTAAGATTCAGCAGGACAGGGTAATGGACCATCTTGTCTGACACTGCTTTTGCCAAGAAATGTTGGACCAGGTGATCCTTGAGGTCACTTCCAGGCTGGTGCTCTATGATTTGACACATCTCCTCTTTGAAGTGACATAAGAAATGTCCTTTTGCTCATGCTACAATAAAGCAGGGAAAATTCTAAAAGAGCAACATTTAATCCATCAAACCCACTGCACCACACCCAGGCAAGAAGCCTGCTTCTGCAGTTGTTCCTTCCCAAGGTGAACTGAAATAAGAGCCATTTTGTTACTTTCTCCTTTAAAATTTTTCCAGGTGACAAGAGGCTCTCCTGAACCCTTTCCCCACAGCCACTTCTCGTTAACAGAGCTGCCCTTCTCATTGCCCAGAGTGCAGCCACACCATCCTCTGGTTCCAGCCCAGGAGAGAAACCATCAATATCAACGTCAGGTGAAATTAAAATTGTCCCTATGAGTTATTCTATGATACAAGCTAGCACTGGCTATATTAAATCTTATTAATTAATGTTAAATTAATTAATTTCCTTGCCTATAAACACAGAGTATTACTGTGGAGCACAGAAGCAATTATTATCCAGTATGCTTCAAGGTACAAGTTTCAGAGTCACAAAAGCTGCATATTTGTTGGAGACAAAATGACAAATCTGTCACTGTTAGAGCCACTCTACCAGGACAAGAAAAATCCTGAATAAACTGCAATAGGTCAACAATTTGCCAGAAATATCAGCTGAATCAGGAGCCTGAGGTTTCATCTCACTGGAACACTACACAATAGGTGCACAAAGAGCACTACCTCAGCACAACACTGTGTTACTTACCGAGGGGCCAGCAAGGCGTGGCTCACGTTTCACCACCTTCTGCTCATTCAGCCTTAATTCTTTGCTGCACCTCTGCTTTGGGAATGGGTGAGGAAGGGCACAGGGGGAGCTTTGAGGATGGTGGGACAGGCAAACTCTGCCCTTCGCAGTGGCAGCCGATGGCTCAGCAGTTGGCAGGACTCAGCTGAAGTGAGCAAGTTTCAGCAGGCACTGCACTGACTGCTCCTCACTGCCTGGGAAGTGAGGCAAAAAAGCAAGAGAGCAAGTCTCTCTTTGTTTCTGCATGCTGGGAAAATGTTCTTCCAGCCAGCAGTGCTTTTGCAGGGCTGCATGCCCTTGCTGTGCCCTCCCCACACGGCTGGTATGGACAAGGGGGTGGCTGCCCTATTCCCACAGGATCCAGCACCACTGGGCTGTAGTGGTATAAATGGCTCTATCAGGCTGGTGGATAACAAGCCACCAGCTATCTGCCAGCTGCTCACCAGGTCATGGCTATGCTCCTTCAGAAGGCAGAAATGCTCTTGGTCTCCGTGCCTCCCAGAGAGACTGCTGATGACATTTATTCAGGTCATGACTTTCTCAGTGGTCCTAGGAGACCTGGAAGGCAAATCTCTCAAACAAAAGCATTGATGGCCTTTTGAAAAGCTCATCTCTCTGCTTCCCTGCTTGAAGTAGAAAAGGGAAAAAAATACCCCTTTACTGAAGTTGTTATGCAATGAGTCATTTGTGGTGCACAGGAGATGGGCCAGCTTCCCTCTCTGCGCCGCAGTGATTTGACTAATTACTTCTATCTGCTCCAGCAGAAGAGCAGCCTCCTCCAGCCTTTCTGCTGGCTGAGCCCTGTCTGTCAGCAGCAGAGAAGTGGGAAGTGATGGGAAACTGCATCCTTCTGCTTTGAGTGGTGGCATTTTGTCTGGTCCTTACCCCTGCTGGGTGGCAGGTCCCAAAATCGAGCTCAGTGAAACACCGGAGCCTCCAAAGTCAGGACTGGGTAGACTGGTTATTCTGGGGCTGTCACTCAGGTGTTCACATCCTCTGAACAGCCACAGTGGCCCATCTTACACCAGCCCATGTCTCCATATGTCTCTGGGCTCTGTGGCTGCTGGGGGACAGGACAAGGAGGATGCACAGCACATCCCCCTGTGGTGCTCCCATCAGAGCCTCCCTGGGGTTTAGGCATGGAGCAGCCATCAGGCTTCAAGGGAAACAGGATGGAATTTTAAGGCAGTATTTTCTTTCAGCTTGCATCTGATGAGTTCTCATGGAGGATTTGGGGGCTGAAGGGTGACAGGTCTCACTCCAAAACATCATCCAAAACATCTGGACAGAGGGTGAGGATAGGGACACGCATGGGGCTTCTTCCAGCACTTCCAAAATGCTACAGTCTCCTCTGAGCTGCTAAACAGGGCCCAGGGTTTCCACAGCTGTTAATTGGAGATGAATGTTATTAAAGTATATTAGAAGGAAAAGGCAGCTGCATATACAAACTAATTGTATTTTTACACTTGTTTAAAATCACAACTCTGATTTTTAATTATAGTGGATCAAAGAAAAGAACCATATTAATCCAATGTAATCACGTGTGAGTTGATAACAATGTTGTATTTAATTGGCAGTAAGCTCAGGCAATGTTAAATACAAATGAAAAGCACTGACACATTCTGAAGACTAATTAATATGACAGACTGGTAGCAAATGCATTGTTTATTAATACTAATTTCCAGTGGCTGGTTCAACACCATTTTGTTGCCACAATCCCCAGTGCTGTGTCCATCAATGCATGATATTTAAAAGGAAAATTAAATACTATTTATTTTAAGAAGGAACAAAGTAGTTCAAAGATAATTAAATTATGCATTTCAAATACCAAGTTGCAGATAAAGAGCTTTAAAATACAGGATTTTTCTCTTTCCCCTTGATATGTGCATATAATTCACATTAATGTGCTACATCAGTGACAGAAGACATTTCTTTCTCTGCACATTTTAATGCAGTTAACACATGGAGATTTTTTTCAGGGCTGACACAACTCTCAGTGAAGTAAACAGAAGGATTACCCTCAGGACCCTGCCAAAGCCCAGCAACTCATTGGAAGAATTTCCCTTGACTCCCATGGACTCTCAATCATATTTTAAGCTTTTCAGATCAGGACCTGTTATTTTCTTTTTTCATCCTTAGCAAGTACCTAGCAGAAATGAAGACCATTAATTCAGGTAACATCTTTTAAATGCAGTGTCCTGAAAGTTTGCTAAGGCTTTCCAGAGACTTGTGTGCATTAAAATTCTCCTACCTGACTGTAGCACCTTCCACAGCTGGTTATGGACTGTAATGGCACGGATTTGTCACACCTTGTTACAGCCTTGGTCAATAGAATAATGGAATAATCAATCATCTATATTTTAGTGTGAGACAAAATAAATACAGTGCATAATAGTCAATCAGGTCTTCACCAAGGAAAAGTTGAACAATTACAGTGGTTGTCAGTGGTAAGCTGCCTATGATAAGTATGCAAACATTGACCCCAAGTGTTACACTGAGAACATGGAAATTAAAACCATCTATCTTACTTGATTCAAAGTCTCCCAGATAACAAGGGTGGTATTTAAGGAAAACCTCAGCTGGACTTGGATTGCTTCTTTCTGTTAGATTAGAATTAAATTCAGTCAAAATTTAGAAAATACTGTTTTAATTAAATATACTTCACTAGCTCATAAATTATACATTCTCTGTCCTGTTGCAAAGTGTAAGTTTGATATTAGGTGTCAGAGCTGCAGAGGATTCCTAAAGGTTAGTTCACATTTATGTGCTGTATAAGCAGACTTTTGGGAATGAAGGAGTAATTATTGAAGTTCCCAAATTGCTACCCCAGTCTGCTCAGCAAGTGCAGTCTCCCAGATTTCAGCAAAAGCAGTGTTTTCTTCAGAAGCTTAGTACTAATATGCAAAATAAGATGGTCAAAAGAGACCTTGGCCAAAAGCAGACATTGGCATAGAATCAAGCATGAAATATTAATAGATAATCATCTAGAAACTAATTACAAAATGTAAAAAGTCCAGCTATCTTGCACAGACCACTGCAAGGAAGAGTATTTCAGTTTCATTAGCACAGCAGCAGAAGGAGAATCCTTGCAAAGTATTTTTCTGAGCTTCCTACTGCTCACACCAATGTACATCTATGCTCGATAAAGCAATATTCATTTAAATTAGCAGCATAAAAAAAAAATAACCTAACAATGAAGGTAATAACTCACTGAAACATACTTGTCCTGGTTTCAGCTGGTATAAAGTCAATTTTCTTCTCAGTAGCTGGTACAGGGCTGTGTTTTGGATTTTGGAGGAGAATAACACCAATAACACACCGATGTTTAACTGTGGCCAAGCAGTGCTTACTCTGAGTCAGGGGCTTTTCAGTGTCCCATGCCCTGGCAGTGAGCAGGGGCATGAGGAGCTGGGAGGGGCATGGCTGGGACAGCTGTCCTGACCTGGCCAAGGGGATGTTCCATATGCTCAGTGTATTAACTGGGGGGAGCCTCTGACTGATGCTTGGGGACAGGCTGAGCATCATCTGTGGGTGGTGAGAGATTGTCCTTTGAATTACTTGGAATAAAATCATCCTGGCTTTTATTCCACTCTAAGTTTTCTTTTCATAACAACAACAACAACAACATCATGTTCTTGTTAATATTGTTATTATCGCAATTAAAATTATTTACATTATTAAACTGTTCTTATCTCAACACATGAGTTTCACCTTTTTTCCAGGTCTCCTGCCCATTGCACTTGGGAGGGCAGGGAGTGAACCAGTGATCGTGTGGTTCTTAGTTGCCAGCTGGGATTAAACTATGGGATTAAACTATGTCAATAGTGTACATAGAAATAAGAAAACAAAACAAAACAAAGAAATATTGAGAGCAATGCCTTCCTAGAAATTATGGATTCCAGTGCAACTATTGGGCCGTCTCTAGGAACACAGACCAAAATGAAATGGCTGCTCATATAAAGGTGGGAGACTTTGTGACTAGCTTGAACTTTAAATCTCCTCTTAAAATGCACTTAGTCCAAACAAATTAAAATTAAATTTAGTGGGAATTAGCTGGACTCAGATTTAAGCATGAATCAAAAAGCCATCCCTGAACTCTCCATCCTTGCATTGCTCTGTCAGCAGTAGTGCCAAACTCTCCTGCCAACATCTCCACACAGGAACTGGTTTGTGCCAGCACACATTGCTGCGGCAGTCCCTCCCCTTCCCGACTGCTAGACCAGGTTACAAAAGGCAGCCTCATACTGAGTGGATTTCCTCATTCATTTAACATCCTCACCTGTGCCCTGCCCATATCCACTGTGGTGAGCAAAGGGGCACAGCCATACCCACCATCAATGGTCTCTGCTGAATCCACTCCAAGCTGCCAAGGCTGCCACTGCAGCCCAAAAGTAACCTGACAAACTCTGCCTTTGAGAGTGGGGCTGCCCTGGGTAACACAGATCCTCAGCAGCTTGTGGCCTGGAACAGCAGCATTTTCAACCCAGATGCCTCCAACACACACTGGCAAGAGCTTGGCACTGAGAGAGTGGGTTACAGATGCCCATCAGTGCTGAGGAACACTGCTGGAGATGAAGATGGGAGAGGTAAACTCCCAGGCTCCAGGGAATTTGGAGGAGAACTAGAGACATTATTGATTTGCAGCATTGTTGAGAGGCTCCCTTGCTGCTAGGCAGTGCTGGCACTCAGCAAGATGAGACCCTCCATCCAAAGAGTGTCTGTGATTGCCTGAACCACTGTTGAAGATGCACATCAGTGCATCCTGAAACGTCCTTATACACTGACCCAGCAATTAGCAGGCTGCTGGTGTCAGAACAGGGAGCAGAGCCCTCTGTGCAGCTCTCAGCCACATCTACCACATTGCAGAGCTTTGCAGAGCCACAAAAAATCCCTCTGAGATGGTTTCAAAAACCCAGAGCTGATTATTCAGATAAGCCACGATGAGATAAGCTCTGATATCATCAGAAAGGGTGCAAGGCACTGTCACACGAGGGAGAGAGATGGGAAGGATGTGAACTCTATTTAAGCGGTCCCACAGTGAAACAGTTTGCAGAGAGTGCACAACTTACTGACAGCTCTCTGTGAGCAGCTCCTTTGATTCCACTGCTCTGTGAAGGAGCACTTGTCACTTTTTATTGAAGGAGAGGGAAAGAAAGCAAAGCAGCTTGTTGCCAGGAGAAAAGATGCCACTCACTTTAGGTTAAAATACAGACAGTTGCAATGCCCTGGCTGCTGGTGATGGAGGACCAGCAGAAGTGTGAAGGAAGTATCAATGCAGGGCAAGAAAAAGAAAACAGCAAGAGACTAAAGCAAGCACAGAGCAGGGAGGGATGAGGCTCGGACTCCCTGTTTGTAACTGGGAATGCTTGACCGTGCATGAAGGGAAAACAGCAGCCACATGCCCTTCAAAACCAGCAGCTCCCATCAGGCTGAGTCAGGGTGCTGTTCCCACAACTCTTGTACCCAAACACCTGTGAGACACCTGGACTGGGATAAAACCCAGACTCAGAATGACCCACTGCAGAGGAGCTGTTTAAATCCTCTCTAATAAAAGTGCAGTGGACTGTTTTGCTTTGCCATACTGTGGCTGGTCACTCCTTACAGCATTATCCTCACTCAGCAGGTGATCAGCTCTAATGGCTACAGGGAAGAGCTGTAGCCCTGCACAGCCTGTCCTGCAGCCTCTGCCTTCCCACATCATCAAGCTCAGTGAAATCCACCTTGCAGAGCTAGAAATCCCTCACCCCAAAGCAAGAGTATTAAAGCTTTGTGATTGTATCTCTGTAACCCAGCAAGCAGAGGAAAACAACCTGGAGAAGGTACAAAAGCTCAACGGGAGCAGCCCCTTCTCCCCCTTCATTTGTCAGGATTCTGCTTGTTCAAGATAGTAATCAGCAAACAGAAAACCCTGCACAAAGAGGCTCTGGTGGAGAAAGCCCAATTTCCCCTCAGCCTCTGGTGCTTCTGCTGAGAGTTACAGTGGAATATTAAAAGGCACAAGAGATGACAGAAGTAACTGCAAAGATGGAGGAAATGACTCTGCAGATATAGAAGAGAACAAAAATGCAAGGCAATATTACAGTATCCCAAGTACCACAAGGCAGAGCATTTCCCACTGGAACTGGGAAAGCTGCTATTTAACAGCTGGATCCTGCAGACTAACCAATTTACTTTCACCTTTTTTTTTACTTATAGCAAAGCAGAAAATAGTAATAGCTACTGTTTTCCTAAATTCAGCTTCATCCTTGCTCTATTTGTCAACACAACTGGTGCAATTTCTGGCAAGACTCTTAGACTGTACTTCCTCACCCACACTTTGTGACGTTTTGCAATTCCAATTACTTGTCCAATGGCAGAGAGCCTCCAACACCTTATCCTAGCTACCAGGTTTTAAGGATCATATTCCTGTGCAATATAAAGGTCTGGAGCACAAGTCTGGTGAGGAGTAACTGAGGGAACTGGGGGTTTTTAGCCATGAGAAGAAGAGGCTTAGGAGAGATTTTATCCCTCTCTGAAAGGAGGTTGTAACCAGGTAGGAGTTCATTTCATCTCCCAAGTAAAAAGCAAGATGAAATTTCCTCAAGTTGTGCTGGGTGGGTGTTAGGCTGGATATCTGGAGCTTGGGAATCTCTGCTCTGGAGCCTGGAGCACCTCCTCCCCTCCTTCTTCCCCAACTTTGCTTTCTGCAGAGCTGTTTCTTCCACAGATGCTCCCCCTCACTCCAGCTGCAATCATGCAGGGGTTTGGTTTTCTCTGCCCTTATTAAACTTGTTATCCCAGAGGCACTGCCACCCTCCACCACCACTGATGGGCTCAGCCTTGGCCCGTGGCAGATCTGACTTGGCTCTATCAGACACTGAGGAAGCTTCTGGCAGCTTCTCAGAGAAGCCACCCTTGTAGCCCCCTGCTACCAAAACCTCGACACACAGACCTGATAAAATTGCAGGATTGTAAGATTCTAAGTGTAGAAATCACAAATGGTGCATCTGTCCTGAACTGATGGTGGATAAAGTCACTAAAATGCCATATCCCCTCACTTTAGAGGCATTAAAACACTATTAACTTGGCGTGCTGCAATGGAGGAAAAAGTAAAGGGGCTGATTTTTCATGGTTTCTTGTCATGCTGTATTTTTCTTTTCCTATGAGCACAAGGGCTCACTCAGATTCCACAGGGGTGCCACTAATGCCAATGTGTGTCTCATGGCAGCACACAGCCATCCATCCTGGCAGTGGAGAGCAATTGCTAAGGAATTACACACGCATTTGGCAACAGGCAATACCAATGTCACCTTCCAAACAGGCAACCAAGGCATGCAGGAGCAAACAGAAGAACAGCCTTTTCCCTGGAAGCAGAGGAAGGCAGAGGCTCCAAGTCCTGCAGTACTGGGTTGTCATCTGGACCTGGCTGCATTTCCCTCAGACTCACTTCTCCTCATCTCAGCCTCTGGCTGGGACAGGTGGCATATGGACATCTTCGTGCTCCTTGCCAGAGGTCACAGCTTTCTATTCCCCCAGCAGGCTGGGGGAGGTCCCTATCCTTCCCATCCTATCTGCCTTTTGAGCTCATTAGCTCTCTGCTGTGCACTGACTTTGTGTGGAAGGACTTCAGGAGCGACCCTGCCAGCTTCAGAACCGTGGGATATTTTCCTTCAGTAAAACCCCAATTTCTGTACAGAGCTACAGCACACCACAGGCACTAAGCTCTGGGAGCAACTCCCATGCCAGCAATGAATATGGGATAAGGCAACCTCAGAAGTGTCAAACACAGCACGGCAGCAGTGCCATGGCCTGAGGTGACAGGCCAGCATGTGGGGACAGGCCACACAGAGCCTCTGGGGACACAGAGCCAGCGCTGTCCCACGGCACTTGGGGGGCACACCGGGTGTGCCTGAGCTGAGACAGCATCTCTGCTGTGTAAGGAAGTGAAAAGGTTTTTTTGCTGTCTTTTGAGGTTGTTTTTTTCTTTTGTTTTTAAGAGAGAAGACTGCAGATCTTGTCTGTCCCAGGAAATACGTTATAAAACTGCAATTTGCCTGTCTTGGCTCTTTCACCCTAGCATTGACCCTAAAGATGAACTCCCACGAACAAGTCTAATCCTGTTTTTCATGTTTCCCCAGGCTAATGAATATTTATAAATTGTTTCTCCAGAGCCAAAGCATGGCCCTTACAACCGGCCATGATAGTTCAATTTGTTTGCTTGCCAATTCTTCAAATTGTTTTTTTGTTGTTGTTCTTTTTGAAACTTAGAGGAAAAAAAGAATCTCATTCCCAGTTGGCTCTTATCAAAGTGTGTGGGGTTTTTGTTTAGTTGTTGGTTTTTGTTTTTTTTAACTCAGCTGGTGCTTGGAGACTTTCCAATCGGCTTGAATGATTAATGTGGTGCCACTGACTTGTTTTGTGTTTGTATTAACAACAACAACAAAAAAAAAGCACAATTCATGTTTTCCAAAGAGCCAGTTAGGTATCTGTGATTGACCATACCATGTAAGTTTTAAATTGTTCTTTGTATGCACAAAATGTATAGTAAAAAGGAAGCATTTCCACAGAGATGAATCAAAAATCCAGGGTTAGACATGGGCAAAATGCCTCCTCTCAGCAAGCTGTGTATTAGACTATAATCATTGCAAAGCCAGGTCTTAATATCTTACATTTATTTAGGGGAAAAGATTTGTTCTTTTGCCTGCTATTTATTTAGCTAGTCTAAATTCAGTTTGAATAGCAAAGCAGCTTTCCCAGTTTAGCTGCATTATCAAGTCAAGGTCATTCCCCTCAGAGAAAGATCAAGATCCTCTATAAGGAAGAAAAAAAATAAATTACTCTCCCCTTGATTGATCTACTGAACATCATTAGCGAAGGGTAAGAGATATCTAAATATGCTCTGTAGTCCAGTGATGTGCATGGTGCTTTTTAGTGTGAAACAGAAGGAAGTTATGCAATTACCTTGAGGGAAAAAACTGTTCCTTTAGTGGTGTTTGGAAATAAAACAGAGTTGTGAATGGGGGGGGTGTCCTGAAGGACTCCTACAAGCTGCATGTTTGTGAGCCAGTGAAGTGGTAAAGAAAGGCAGCTCTGTTGATTTGCATTATGTGCCTCTTTGCAGGTGAGAGTTCAGCCTTTTCCAGTGCTTTTCATCCAATGTTACAATAATATCTACAGAAGTTTAATAGCACTTAATAGCATGTATTCCTTTAGAAATAATAACTGTTTGTGTTTAAACTCGTTAGATTAAGATGTGCCATTGTAATGCCATGGCTCAGAGACTGCTTGGCAAAGCACACAGGGGCTCCACCCAGCAAGGGGAAATTTCACACCAGCCAATATATATTGCATCATAAACCCCCAAACAACAAAAGTTATCACACTAATTTCTGTTATTTTATCCTTCTGTTAGAGGGGGAAAAAAGGTCATTTGAAAGCCTGAGAGTGAAGGGCACCCCTTCCCAAGTAATTTTGCTGCAAGGAGACAGACCATTAGCAGGGATCCAGAAAATGTTCCAGGGCTTGAAATTACTCACAACATATTATGGGGGTCTTTTCCATGTGCTCAGAACTCCCCAGGGTGTCCAGGGGGTGAGTGGGCTCTACTGCACCAGCCTTGCCAGGGGACAATGCCCCCCATCTGGGGGCCCTGGGGGATCTCCAGGGCAGGAGCTGCTTCCTCTGATTTATTTGAGCAAGAGCAAACACAGCTGCACCCCAGAGAGGCAAGTGACCAAGAGCTGTGGTTAGGGCAGCACTGCAAACTCAGCACAGGGCAAGAACACAGGGGAGGCTGGCTGGGAGGAGGTGACACTGCTGGGGTGACAGACTCCTGGACCCCCAGCCCAGTCTGTGCAGGAGCCCTGGGCTGCCCTCCCTGGAGCACCCAGGGACAGCTCAGGGCCTCCAGGGCACCTCCCTGCCCACCTCCCTGCCCACGTGTGTGTACAGACACAAAAGAGGTGTACACACACCTCAATCCCTGACAGCTTAACCAGCCAAAACTCTCTGTTGGCAGGACACCCAGAAAAGGTCTGGGAGGGCTCAGTCAGTTTTGAATTGTAACTCCTTTTTAACAATTGAAAGTGTAAATAGTGATTGCTGTGAAAAGAGCCTTTTTATCCACAGAAACTCCAAGAGCCGGGTGGCTCAGCCCCTCTGGAGGAGTGGAGGTGCTCCTGGTGCCTCCACCACACTCCCAGGCATGTTGGTGGGGCAGGGGACTGGTCTCAGAGCAGCTCAAGGCTTTGAGGCAAGGCCAGCACAGCTTAAACTTGTCTGCTGGCAGTGTCCTGCAGAAACCACACCACAGAGCAGAAATGGGCTGCAACAGTCTCCTCTGCCTCCCTGCCTGCCCACTGCCCAAGCTAAGGAGAGAACAACCCTGCTATGGCTTGCAATTAAAGAAAATAACAATTTTTTGCCAGCTCACCTGGATCACACCCACATTCACCCTGCTAGTAATGATGAGTCAGTGAGCTCAACTACCCATGGCTGGAGGAGAAACCCACAGTGGGAGTTATGAAAACCAGAACCCAAATCTTAATGAACCATTAAGGAAAAACATCGCAGAAAGCCCCTGAGATCCATGCAGGCTCCTTGGGCACACGCATCAGGCAGCTCTGGCAGCACATTGCTGGTTATCATTGCTGCAAATCAAAGCAGTATTAGCATAATTTTTCAGGTCTGGGGTTTGTTTTTACTGAGGTCATAAACAAGCTGATAACACTGAGGGTTTTTTACACCACATTGTAATTGTGTTGGCAGCCTAATTTTCAACACTGTGCTCACCTATGCTCAGTCACAACTGTGTTAATGCCAACTTTCTTCGAAAGAAAACCAAATTGTTCCAGGAGCAAATCTGAATGCAGTGATATTTCTGTCAATCCAGTGGGCTGCCTTTCCTTCTGCCTTCCTTAGGAGACAATCATTGCCTGCTGGGACTTTATGCATAGATTGCTAACTTGCTGTGCATAAGCTGATGCAAAGAATGAGCTGTGTAATTTAAATAACAGACTGTGGAACTGGTGACAGACACACGGTCATTCACCCAGTGGCAGAAAACTGACAATGAAAGCTCCAACAGGAAGGTGGATATATTGCTTTTTTAGGGAACAGACACACAGCCTGCAGCCATGGACATCTCTTGGAGGACACCATAACCAAAATGAAGCAGATCCCCCCAAAACAGAAGGGTTTACACAGAGAGGCCTCCTGCTCTGTGCTTACTCCCATTCCACCTGGCTGGATCTTCAGTTCAACTCTGATGCAAAGAGGAGATGTTCCCCTTTGCTAGGAGATTGGAGAAATAAAGTGGGCTTTGGTAAAATGCTGCTGGTGGCTCTGTGGTCCCTGAGAAGGGCAGCTGGGGAGGACCCATCAGCTCAGGCATGGCAGCACCTCTCTGCCAGGCAGGGTCACACCCACCAACACTTCCTGCATCATCAAGGGGCTCCCTCAGCCTCCAAACTGAGCCTTTTGCCCCTGGACACACTGATTTACATCCAGGCACAGGCTGAGCCACTGGTGGTGTGTCACAGTCCCCTGTGCCTGCACTGAGCATCCTGGGACCCCACAGCTGGACCAGTGCATGGGGAGCATCCCTGTGAGAGACCCCACTGGCAGGCACAGAGCCAGGGAGAGCCCTCCTGGGGATGGATGGGGCTCCAGGTAAAGCAGAAGAGGGTGTGGGTGGACATGAGCAAGGGCTAAGGCTGGGCAGAGCCTCAGGCTGCATGACAAGAGCTGGGCCTGGCTAGAATTCATCTTGGAGAGCAAGTCAAGGGTTCTGTAGACAATAACAATGACAGCAAGAATACAGAAAATAACCATAAATACCTGTTCAGGTAAAATAAACCTCCCTAATCTGGTGTGTCTCATTTGCATAACAACAAAGTCTTTGTTTTGTTTTGTTTTTTTAAGGTTGATAAATACCTTTTCTTTTTGAAAAGAAACAAAGTCTGTGACAAGGCCTTTCATCATCAAATCAGTACAAACAATATTATAATACATTAGACTTGGAAATTATAACCTGTGATTATGCATCAACTAATTAAATTAGTACTGACAGTTTTCAAAGTGTAGGAGAAAAAGGCAAAATACATCTCTTGCTTTCAGGGATGATTTTTCCTGGAAGAAGTGAAGACAGACAAGCTGCAAGTGCTTTCTGTCTGGGAATGAGTTTTCACACAGGAAACTCCCACACCTGAAACACAACCTCTGCCAATGCTTGCCAGGAAACCTATTTCACAAGTGGGAGCTAAGGCTGGTCAGCAGTGAGGAATAAGCAACAAGTCAAAGTCCTGCTTATCATGAAACCCAGGGAGTTTGCCCTAGAAAAGACCAGGTACAGCTGCTCTGCCACTGAGCAGGAGCCACCAGCCTTCTGGAAACACATTGTTTCATTGTTCAGGAAGATGAAAGCCTTCACTTGGCTGAGAAACAGCATAAAAACAATTCATAAACGAGCAAGACAAAGTGTATTTATGCAGAAGTAGCATTAATAGCCTTTGGAGGGTTCTTCTAATAATTTAGGGTTGCTATGCAACACAGAGATCCAAACAGGATTCCAAGAGCAGCAACTGAGCAGATCCTCTTTTTTTGGCTGCCTTTACAGCACCTGGAGTGACCCTGCACAGCCACTGCAGGCTGCCCCCAGCACGGTGTCCCAGCTGCTCAGTGCCAAGGGAACTGGGGCTAAAAGGCAGCATAAGCATCCCAACCACTGCTGCTGCTGCCATTTGGCTTTTGCCTTTTTTCTTTTCTATGTTCTCTGTATTCTTCCCACATGTATTTGTAGCTCTGCAGTCTGTTGTATTATTAGTTCGTTTTCCCAGTGCTTTTCCATGGCCTTTCCCTAGGCAGAAAGACAAAACAAATTCAGAGCTCCAAGCCCAGGGGGTACAAGGTCCCTGTCCTATCTTGGCTCTTCCTGGGAACCAGGGCTGAGAACAACTCTTTGGGATACATTTCATGGACAAAGTACAGCCAGTGCTGAAGGGAGGTTCCAGAGAAGGCCAAGCCCCAGGGGGAATTGCATCACCACTGCCCTCCTAATTGGTGCTTTTTATAATTATGCTAATTTCCTAAAACCTGTAAAGATGTACTCATCCCTGGAAGGGGTGGGGGGGGCTTTTGTGGACCAAAATTTTCTCGAGTTTCATTCCCAGATTGGGGAAAAGGCAACACTGCACATAGCTGTGTTTCCATTCCAGGGAATAATAGTGATTGTAGAAACAGAAACGCCTCTCAGTCCAAACTCGTGCCACATGCAACACTTGTCAACCTGTCAAGATGTTACTTTATATAAATGAGCTTAATTTACATGTTAATAACACTAAAAACCATGGTGTGAGAGAGGAGACTGAGGAGAAAGTGGGGAAGCAACTTCCATTTGAAACCTTGTCAGAAATAGGAATTTTGAAATATTTCAATGAGCTCAAAATAAAATCCATCCATTAAGCCTACTTGCATTTCATGTCTGGACTCTCCAGTTGCACACCAGCTTTTTATCTTCTGGAAACTCTTGCAGGTGGCAAGGTTTTGAAAGCTTCAATTTAATGGTTGTGTGCAGGCACAGTCCCATGATAACTGGGCTTGGGGTGAATATATGGAGAGAATTGGGAGGAGCAAAGCCAGTCAGCTCTGTGGTTTTGTGTGAGAGGAGAGCTGGGGGAGGAGGAAAATCAAATTGCTAATATCCATTCAAAAACTAAAAAAGATGAAAAATAAGTTTGCAGTGCAAATGGCAGCAGCCAACAGTCTCAGCCATCCCACATTGCCACAGGTCATTTTGGTTTAGCTGCCCATCCATGGCACAGCAAAACCAGCAAAGCTTGCAGGATCAGTCCAACAATTCAGCTTAGGAGACAGCAGAAAACAATATTTTCTATATTCAATTGCTTTGTAATAATGGCCTGTGTCGTCATTTTTAGCATTTGTGTTTGCCTGAGTGTTTCAGGGCTGAAGCAAAATTAAGGTTTTCATCTGACCCTTTGTGCTTGGCCATATCATATCCTTGCAAAAATCCCTCATCAATTCATTTGTGCATGAAAGGACAGACAGAGCATCCTTCCCAAAGGGCCCCTCCTAGCACAGAGGTGACCTGGAAAGTGACAATTAAAAGAGAATTTACCCAGGACTTGCAGCCCCTGTACAGCTGCACACATTTAGAAGAGTGTGGGCAGAGGCCCCTCTTCTCCCCTCTCCCCTTTCCCAGGCCTCGTGGTTGTGTGTCAGAATGGATCTCCAGAGGTGCTGCTGAGCACAGCCAGGGATGAGGCCACTTCCCCCTCCCCAGGGCTCTCACCTGGGCTATGAGGAGGTGTAGATCCATCAGGTGTAAAACATTCAACTTCCAAAGCCAACTTTCTGTCCTCTAGTACACATCAGATAAACAAACCCACCGTAGAATAAGTACAACCAGTACTAGGAAAACTCCTGCAGCCAGCAAGTATCTCCTGCATATTTTATCCTATAATCCACTGCACTAATACTTAACCACCACACCAAGCAGGTGGAAGTTTGAGGGCCATTGAGCACTGTGAATTTTCCCAATGCATCACAATTACCAAAACACCTGTGCTAAATAACTTTGCGCTGAGCCACTGTGAAAATTCACAGAGTGCTCAATAGCCCTTGAAATTTCTCATTTCTAACTGGCAGCAGAGTGGCTGACTGCTCACACATCACACAGCAGCACAGCACACACAGACACTGGATCAGGACCTCGGAAAGGCCCTTTTCTCCTCGGCAGGATGTTTTGCCATCCCTGTGATTTCCAGGCTGCTCCTGCTTTGTCTCTGCAATTACACTCACTTGGAGCTGCTGAACTTCTGTGTGAGCAGACTCCAAACACAGCCAAGCTCCCCAGCTCTCCTGCCCCTCCTCCCCAGCCCAGCACAGCTGCCTGTCTCAGGACTTCTCTTCCTGCAGAGCCAGGGCAGATGCCAAGTTAGAGGCAGAAAAACCCTGTGGCCATGACAGACTTAAACCCAGCTCAGAACTGGCCTCTCCATGCTGCCCCTCCTCTTTTCTTGCAGACACCAGAGAGGGATTAAGGGCTCAGCTTCCCTCTGGACACAGCAGCAGCTGAGGACAAGCTCAGCCCTGTCATGCACAGGGCAGGGCAAGGCTCAGTGGATGGCCAGAAGCTCTTCAGCTGTGGTGGAAGACTTGAAAGGCTGCACGAGCCCCTGCTGCACCCAGCTGGAAAAGAGGACAAGAACAAATTGGAGGGGTTTCTGCAGGCAAAAGGAAGAAGAATGGGAGGCTGATAAACCTCCCTTATGGTGGGGAACTACAGATATTCAATCCATTTAGTCTGTCCCTGGGAAAGCTTAGAGGTGACTCGAGAGTGGTCAGCAAATGCCTTCACAGAGAGAGGGGTAAGAAGAGACTCTTTAATCCAGCAGATAAAGGCATCTTGAGCTCCAGGGGCTGGAAACCAAAGGCATTTCTACAGAGAAATAAAATTGTTCTTGGTGCAGAACAACTAAGGCAATTAATTAATCAGTGTAACAATTTACCTGAGGATGAGACAGATTCTCTGTCACTTCAGCTCTTTAGAATGGGCCTCTGTGGGACATCTGAACTCCGACTGAGCATCTGGGTTTTGAGGACTGGAGGGGCAAGAGGAAGTCTTGCAGGAAAAATTGTTAGTGTGGGCTCTTGGGGACTCCTGCATCTCATTATGTGTCCCTAGTGTGTCCTGCTCTCTGCCCTTTGCTGCCCAAAAGGAGCAGGGCAGCAGAGGAGCATCTGCTCATGGATGGGGCTGAGCATGGCCCCTCTGTGTCCCAGTGCTGCCATTCCCACTGGGGGCTGTGACCTGCCCCAGCCACAGCCTGGCATGCTGGGCTGGGGTTCCACATCCTGGCTGCTCACCAGCTACTTCCAGCTCATCTGTGGGACTGCACAACCTCAGCTTCTCTGTAACAGCTCCACCACTTATTTGTAAAATGTTGCCATGATAATGAAGTTGAACTTCTATAGCAAATCTGTTGATACAAGTACTATAAACCTAATTTTCAGGGTTGCTTAGCTCATTGCTAAAAGGTTCACTGCATCTCTAGCAACCTCCAGCTGAAATCCAGATTATTTTTCAAGAGGTGACTTTTTAGAAGCCTTAGGCTTTTATGTTACTTCTTGTATTTTAGAAAAGACATGTTTTGGAGCCCTTGACACAAGTAGGAGGTGAAGTTCAATGGTCCCAATTTAAATGTGTTTTAGAGTTAGTGATGTTTAAATATGATTATTTTTGCTACATTAGCATAAGAATGTTGGGACAAAAGCCCAATTTTCTCATGTAGTTTTCTAGTAATTGGACACTTCTGATTATAAAATTGTACAAATACATCAATTCACTAATACTGAGTAAAATAATTTAAAAACCCAAACAAACAAAAGAGAAAGGAGCAAATCACATACACACAAACAGACAGGGGGGATTAAAAACCTGGCTGGACAGGCACAACATCCCCCTTTGCCTCAGAGATCCATCACACACAGACTCATCCAAATGAGGGGCAAAAGAACCACGAACAGCAAGCTCTGGAAAAGTAACTTCTGCTTAATCCCCAATTAATGAGGCTGCCTGGCAGATTCCTATCTCCACAAAAGCAGCTGGAAAATCCCAAGGCCCCCTGACTGTCCACTCACAGCATCCACCAAGGCCCCTGAGCCCAGCTGAACTCCAGATCCCACTGGAGCCCCACTCTGAGCTGGGATTCTGCAGGGCAGCACAGGCACCCTCAGCCTCTCCACCAGCTGGACTTTTCCCTGCCTCCCTCTCCTGGGGCCACAGGCACCTGTTGAATATGTTCTTGCTCTCTGCCACTGCTCATCTGCAGACAGCAGGACTGTGTGACCTCAGTGCTGCTTCATGAGTTGTCAAACAACTGCCTGGGCAATAAAACAACTTTCATTTTCCATGTGTTTTGGTGTATTTCTTATTAGGTAATAACAAAAAACAAACATTATGTTGCTCTGAGTACATAAAAGGCTTATTTCAGTGATTACCCAGGCTTTCATTTTCTTTAAGCAACTCTAAATGGGTGGTATTTGGGTGCAATTAGCCATCCAATAATCACAGTATTGTAGCCAAGAACCACTGTAGGCTGCCCAGAAGTCTCATGACTTCACTATGATGCACTGAGAAGGACTAATCAAAGTCCCATTATAATTATAACAAATCCAATGGCCTGCTCATTAGGTCAATGTGGACAAAAGTGACTCTCCAATGTCTGTGTTGGAAGGTTCACACAGATGCTGCTCTCTCTGCAGCAAGCAAGAGACCATTCCAAATGTGACTGGAAGGTTGTTTGCTTTGTAGTAGGCACCTGAGTTTTATTTGGCTGGCTTCTAAATGATTCCCCCCTCCTTTCTGATTAGGAGAGCTTTCAGATCTTACACACAGGGCTCTCAGGCTCTTTGTTCATTGGGAATTCTTTTCTAATTAAAAAAAAAAAATCCCCTCACATCTGCAAACAGAAATGCAGGAAGACAGCCAAAAATCAGATCCTGAGCATTAACATTTAGCTATGGCTGTATTTCACTGTGGGCCTGTGCACATCTTGTACAAAGGCAGAGGCCCTTATGCTCCGTGTCCCCTGGAAGTAGGAAGTACACATGCTCCATTCATAATTAATGGCCCAGCTTTTCCAGAAGCACTAACAACTGCATCTGTTCCTGTCTGCTGAGGGTTTGACCCTCAAGGTTTAGCTTCACCAGACTAATTCTCTGCCTGCAAAGTAGCCACCTAGGGCACGCTGGAGCCAGGCTTCATCACCTGATCCCAGGTGCATCCAAGCCAGCAGCAGACATAACCCCACTTGTCCTCTGAAATCAACGCTGCCTTTGGCACCCATTTTGAGGGCAGTGAGCTTGGCCCCCAGCACACAGATTTCCAAGTGCTTAGGATTGGGACTAAGAGCTCCAGCAAGCTGAGAGCCCTCAGCACCCCTGCCAAACTGAATTACTACGTGATTGCAAGCCTTTGCACTGCCCAGAGGACAGGCACACCACAGCACTGCAGAGCTGTGCCTGCAGCAGGCAGCCAGCACTTCAGCTCTCAGCAGGGCAGCAGCGATGCTCCTGGCAGGCAGGTTGCTGCTGAAAGGCATCAAAAGTCACCTGGAAATGGGCTGATTGGTTTCATTGGTTTGTTACCTGGTCCATGGAGTGAGATATGCCCTGAGTATATTTGTTCTGCTGAGGTAACCAGAAAGAAAGCCTCACCAAAGCAGGATCTCTACTGCCAGAGGACTGATTCCAGTGCGTTTTTGATTTTCAAGGGAACACAAATATTTTTTCTAGTGCAGACTTGACCTGAAAACAATTCTCCATTCCTTTTTCTTGTGGCTTTTATTTGTGCTTCTTTTCACCCAGTGAGACAGTCCCTTCTTGTGGCCCCTTGAGAGGCTTCTCAACAAGAAAAATAAAAGTTTGGAACGACAAGAAGGCATCAAAGGCTCTGATGTGCCCTAGGAGAGCCCCCCATGCCAGGGCCTTCCATAGCTGGTGGCCCAAGTGTTGCATGGCAATATTCTTCAGCCAAAACAAAGCATTCTGCAGAGGGGAAACCCCTGAAAATAACACCCACAACTGTTGAAATTAAACTTCTTTGTCAAGAAGACCCCCACATGGGTTCAAAAGACATTGGTTGGAAGAATACACCCTGATACACTTGGTCTGTTTTCAGCTCGGTGTTGTCTGTTTCTCTCTTGTTTTATATGATTCTTCTGTACTTTGGAGTGATCCATGTAAAACTAAAGGGATAACATGAAGGGAACAAAGCTGGATAAAAACCTTAGAGTACTTGCCAAACTGAAAAAATAAAAGAAAGAAAGAAAAAAGGAAAGAAAACATCAAGCCACGCCAAGCCAAATATCCCTCTACTTTTGTGTGCTTTGTTACACTAAGTTTATTTTATGATTCATTTGTAACAAAGTAGGGTGGATAATGCAGACTTGCATCACAAACATCTATGTGCATAAGAAATCACTCATGTTCCACAAAGAAGGATTGGATAACAAAAATAGAGCCCTCTCATTTGCAAAAGTGGTTGGAGGTCCAAGCCTGAGTGGAGATCTCTCAAGGCCAGTTCCTCAAGCAGTGCTGAACTGGTGGCTCTCACACTGAATTGGTCATGTCGTCATCAGAGCATCCCAGCCCTGTGGAGACAGCCCAGCCCTTTGTATTCAAGCCTGCCAAGATGTCCTGAAAGCACATCTCAGAGCACAGGATGGATTTGGGGCAGCTGCCTCCAGGTGGATGGCCCAGGAGACACACACAGGTGGGTGGGCCAAGTGGTCTCCCAGAAAATCCTGGGAGATTTCAACCCTGTCTCAAAAGTCACAGCATGGCAAAGGTCTGAGGCTGCTGAGGTCTGAGTCTGACTCATGAAGCTCAGGGATAATCTTTCAGTCAGGGTCAGCTCTATCTCCACCAGATCACCCAGGCTCTTTTGGGTGTCAAAGCCCAAGATCTCCAGGTTTTGCAAACACAAAGGAAAACTTCCCCTGTCCAAGCTGCTTGTATTTCTGACTGAATGTGTTGGGTGGACAAATGCAAAGGGGAAGCAGGCAGATGGTGATATCACATAAAACAAAACAGGCTTTGCAGATGAGTTTATTGCCCTTCCAACACTTACAACTACTTGCCCCTTACGCTGCAAAATTCCAGCATTTTTCTTGTTTCCTTAACATTCCGAATATTTCACTCACAATTCTATGAGGAGTTGGGTCACAAACATATTAGACTTTCCTAAAATTCAAGATTTCTGCATACTAATCCCTGACTGTGCCTGCCACTTGTGTCCTTCATCCAGGATCACAAAACACCCCAGGGAAGCAGGGAATAATCCCAGCTCCCCCACTGCTGCCCACCCTGCTCCCAGGAGCTGCTCCAGGAATGACAACCGCAGTGCTGGAGAGGGCATCTCCCAGGTGACAGGCAGCTAGAAAGGAGCTGAGCAAGCAGGAGAAAAAGCACCCAGGGCTGGATTGCAGGAAGGCTGCAGGTGTTGCAATTATTGTAAGAGTTTGGCAAACCAGGGGAACAACACACGTTTCTAAAACGACAGCACAGGCTTTTATACTTTCATTGCACATCTGTGCATCAGTGTCTCAGCCACTCTCCCAGGCATTTCAAAAGTACACCAGAGCCACACAAAACCTTGGAGGGAAGTTCCAAACACTCAACAAAGTGATAAATGGGATCACAACCTGCTCTACTCTCTCACACCAACCAGACCACCTGCTGAGGATGGGAATGTGTGGCACCATGAGAGGTGACTCGGGGGGATGCTTCATGGTGTTGTGGCTGCTACAAAGAGGGGAACCTGTTCCTGATGGACACTTTCAGCCATTTGGCTTGGTGAGTCCTTCTCAGATATGCAGGAAATAAGAGCAGAGCATTCATTTCATGCCTTTTGCAAACTAGCCCTGAGGGAAGAAGTAGCCAACAGGAAAGGTTTCCATTTCTGCCAGTTCCAATTCCCCATCTTCCTTTTTTGTTTATTGTTTCCCCTCATTTTCAAACACGTGCCAATTTTCCCAAAACTTCTGTGTAAGAATATAAATTCTTTTCTGCTATAAGACCCCAACAATAAAGGAACATTTATTAGAGCAAGTATTTCTCCATCTCTGCTGAAGCAGAATTTCTTCTGTGGAAGGGGAACCCAAGCAAGTTTACCAGCTTTTGCTTTTCTGTGCATCCTGTAAACACACATTACCATTTCCTGCTCACCAATCCTGCAAAGGGGCACTTAGAGTGCATTCAGAATGGTTTTCCTCCCTTACCAGCTCCCTGTGGTCCCATCCAGTTTCTGATCTGAAGGGCAATCAATAAAGAAGCCCTGCCATCCATCGAGGTTCCCAGTGAGAGCAGCAAACCCCAACGTGCTGGTTTATTACCCAACAGCAGCAGCTGGCCTTGGCAGTGCCAGTGCTGGGTTTAGATGTTTGTGTTTGAGTAACAAAGCAGTGAGGGCTGGGTAAGTCAGCAGGGCTGTTCTGTGCCAAACTACACAAATTCACTCACCAAGCTCTGCAGTTCCATCACAGGGCGCTTTCGCCAACTGGTTGCATGGGGGTGGATGTCCATGTCATCATTTTAATTGCTCAAAACAGCAAATGGGTGAATTTCTGGCTTGTCAAGGACATTGTACAGAAAAGAGACATTATTAATCTCTCCAAATCCTAGCTGGTGAGCGGGGCCTTAAAACAGCTGAACAGCAAAGCAAACACACTCGGCAAGTGGGCAGCCTGCCACGGTGAGGGACAGCATGGACCAGGGCTCGAAGGGAAGGTGCTGCTGGCTTGTGAGCTCTTCTCCAGCTGCTAATAAATAATGCTAAAAAGCCTGGCAGAAGGCAGCATAAACAGAAGGTGCTGCTCCATCTCATATAGTTTTCAGAAAGAGGGATATATTTTCTTGAGGCACCACAAATGCACTTTACGCACCCCTGAACTGGCAGTGCCGGCAGCTGCTCGTGCCAGTGGGGTGTTGCCAGCACCTGGCCTGCAGTAGGCAAAGGCATGCCCTGGTGCAACCAGTGAAAAGAGCTGCCTGGCTGGCCCAGAACTGGCCTGAGGAGACTGTTCAGACAGCAGGGGCTGTGAAAACAAGCTCTGTCTGCCTCTCCCACAGCCACTGGGATTTGTGCTCTGCAGCATATCTGTGCTGACATGCTGGCTGTGGGAAAGGAGCAGGATGTGATAGGAAGAGCTGGTTTGCAGTTAGCTGAAAAGAGAATCCCATCCTGCCCCACTGAAGTTTTTAAGTGCTTTTTAAATTAAAATCAAACTAATTCTCCAAAGGTTTTGACAGAAGGGGGCTGTCCTTGTAGGGAAGCACTGCACACCCATGGAGGATTTATTCCTGTTACCTCTTTCCTTGGGTCACCAAGCTCCAGTCACTGCAGAGAGCACACCTGCACAGGGGAGCAGCTCAGTCCAGGGCTCCTCATCACACGAAGGAAGGCTCCAGGTTGGAAGAATCAGTTTAGTTAAGTCAGTTTAGTTTTGTTTAGTTTCATTTATTGGGTTTTTTCTTTACCCAATACACCCACTGGTGGAGGAAGGGGTGGGAGCCCCTGAGAGACACAGTGTCCCATTTTCTCCACCTGCCTTCATGTCACCATTTTCCCTGCCTTTAACTCACTCAGCTCAGCCACTGAGTCTGTGCTTGCTGCACATCCACTGCTGGACCCCAGCTGCTCTCCTGCTCCCTTTGTCCATCACAAAACCACCCAGTCAGTCACGCCACTCCCCCAAACCAGTAACGTTTGAACTTAAAATCAGATGCACAGCAAAAGGAGCAGCAGGTTCAGGCTCCAACCAGCACAGCCCAGCACCTCAGAAGTGATGAGCAGACTCTGCTCCAGCAGGCAGCCAAACCAAACAGCTGCCAAATGCAGAGTCCTTCCCCACAGAGGTTCTAAACCTGTGTTTAGGCATTTCAGGAGCACAGAGCTCCAACCAGCACTGAGAAGGAAGCACATCACAGGGCCAAACCTCTCCCAGACAGCACACTGCCTTCTGCTAATGGTCTTAAATCCTTCTTAACCACAGAAGTGCAAGAAGCAGATTTGGAAATAAAGGATGATAGTGGTCACTCAGTAGGGGATGGCATTATCCTAGGTGTGCCTCCCCCAGGAGGGCAGCAGAGATCATTAGAGGAATTGCTTGTCCTTATTTAAGCCTCCCCAACTCTACCAGGAGCCCAGCTGACCTGCTGTTATCTGGTGGGTAAGCACAGATACAAGAGACTCATTACTCTAAGCTAAGGCATTGCAGGTCACTGTGCCGCCTAAGAAGTAAAAAAGATAAAAGATTCCCAATTTTCCTGCTTCCTGAGAGCAGCAGCCATTTTGCACCTCCATAAAGCAGGTCTCATCTGAGCAATTTGGCCTATACAATAAGTAGCCAGCACTAACTAGCTGCCAGCTGAACACTAGCAAAAATGTTATATTCCTTCTTCAGTCCTATTTTTAAGCACTGACATTAAAAGAAAAGACACAAGGGAATTAAATCTGTGGGAAGTCTTTAGGAGAGAACACATTTCTTCCACCTGCACTTTGCAGATAACACCCTACATTTCCAGCTTTTCTGATTTATTCCCACTCATTTTTCTCTTCTCCTACCCACCCAATGAGTGGGATATTAGCAGACTAGGCAGAGCTGCAGACACCTCTCACAGGTAGACAGATCATCCTACAGCTGCCTTCCAGCTCACCCCCACAGTTCTACATCCCTCTCTTAAGTAGCAAAGTTCTTCCTCCTACTGAGCCCTCAGGTGATGCACTCTCCACCTGATCAGTCTATATCAACAACTTGGCTACTTCTAACAGAGGTGAGGTTTGGTTTGGTTTGGTTTGGTTTGGTTTGGTTTGGTTTGGTTTGGTTTGATTTGGTTTTCCAGGTGAGTATCCAGATTGGCAGCTGCAGCCAAGAAACAGTCTCAGAAAATTTGGTGGTAAATGGGCACAGAGGAGGAAATTAAACTAAAGGATGTCCTGGCAGACCAGAGACATGCAGGAGAGCCAGGTAGTCCCATCAAAGCCACTGCTGTCAGGCAAAGACCTGTCTGGAGGAGGAAGGAGATGGCTCCAACTTTCAAGCAGGAAAGTCAGCTGAAAGGAAGAGCAGCTGCCCTCCTTAGGTAGTGCTTTAAACGGGGAGATTTTCAAGACCTTCTAACAATTTCTGTGCTTTATGACTGTGCTTTACAGTATTTTTGCTTGAGACAAAGCTGATGCTCCAGGCCAAACACTGCTGCCAGAAAGTGACAGCTCCCCAGGGATTTCATTTGGCTGTTTGCCTGGGCCCTTCCACAACTCCCTCAGCAGGGCATCTCCCTCTCTCAGAGCCCAAGAGCCACAGGCTTGATTAGGCCTGGCAATTCCTACCAAATTGGACCAGGACAGACAAGAACCCTGGATCCAGAGGGTCCACAGCAAAGCCTAGATATGGAGTTTGGGCCAAATCACACCAGGGGTTTGCAGGGTAACTCAGCTTGAGTCTCTCTGTCCAAGCTAGTGTTGAGGCATGCTAACAGACATTTTACAAGGTCTCCCAAATTACTAAATTGGTTAGGATGACTGGCAAGGTGGCCCCAGGGCCACCTTACTCCCAGGATTGTCCTCCTCATTCACAAACCCTTGACACAACTCTCCCTCCTTCAGTGCATTGCAGCAAAGCAAAAGTTGAAGCATAATCAAGAAGCCGCTGCAATGAGGGTCTGCATCTGCCCAGCAGTGCTGCTGTAAGGCTTGGGTTGAGACTAGAGCCTCCAAACCTGAACTTCCCAGACCTCTCTCCATGCAGCACCCAAAACTCTCACGGTGGCTGAGCGTGGTGGCAGGACAAAGGGCTCCTGCTGGCAGTAGGGCTGGCCCCACTGCTGTGCAGCAGGTTAAATAAATGCCTCAGTGCCATGCTGTGAAAAGGCTGAAGCACTGATTGCTTCCTCTGCTGCTGTAATAGCCTCATCTCCCCCAACTCTTATTAAGCCCAAGCTGCACGGATCCAAATCTTTGCTGAACAGAGCCCTAAACAAGTAAATCAATCATTGTCCAGCGGATGATCTGTCACCGCCTGCTGAGCCACCATCCGTGCTCCCCCAGCTCTCAGACAGGCTCATGCTGGCATTCAGAGGGCACTGCAGATGGGAGCTGCTGCCTGGGGTGTCCCACAGGGCTCTGCAGGCCCTGCAGGCAGCACCCCACAGTGCCACACCCCAGCAGGAGCCTGGGGCCTGTGGTCTCACGCCGCGCTAATGACCAGGACAAATCTCCGCCGTCTGCACCGAGCTGCTCCGGGGCCCTGCGTGGTGCAGGGTGATGTGCCAGTGACAGGGCAGCATTAGTCATCCTCAGCCCACAAATGCCAGCCAAATCCCTCAGCCCTCCATCCCCTGCCTGCAGTGCAGCTGTGAGAGGGAAGATTACCCTGCACTGCCCCGACCTCCTCCCTGTGCTGAACTGAGAGAGAAAAACCTCAGTGCTGGTGCTCAGCACCCTGCTCCACTGCAGAGGGACTCTGTAGAGACCAAGCTGCCTTGTAGGAATACTTAATCCATGATTCATGGGTTGCAGAAAATCACTGTAAAGAACTGAGCTACATGCATGGAAATGCCGGTATTCCTCCCCCTTTCCCATACATGAATTTCAAATACCTCAGCATCCAAAGAGACCTCAGCATCCAAACAGTCAGGCTGGAGTGAGAGCTGTCTGCTATTAGCAGCAGGGACTTGTCTGTGCTAGGAAAGCTGAGAGGCATTGAAAGAAAAGGCACAGCATTGCCACCTGCAAAATCCATCCCACTCTATGTGCAACCCAAACTCATGCTCTGAAGTGCACCAGGTTTTCTAGGGGAGGGACAATTGTGCCAGGGGCTATCCCAGACTATGAGCTGGAAGCCTGCAACTGTGCACTAGCAGTGCATTAACTTCCCTATTATATTAGAATCTAACCCTAACCCTTCAAAATTCTCCTGATAAGACACTGTATGTGACTTTCTTGTTTGCCTTACTCTCCCTCACCCTACACACTCAGTATCAGCTTTAGCATTGTGGCTGCAATCACTTTATTTCTTTATATTAATTAGTAAGTTATAAGTTTTTCTCCCTCCCCATGAGCTTATAGGAGTTCAGTCTGGTTCTCCCAGTGTTTCCCAGGCAGAGAGGAACACACAGTACTGTGCAGGAGAGGGAGGAATACCTGGCTGCTTGGCTGAGCTCCCACAGTTTCACTGGACACAGCAAGGAACAATCCAGGGAGATGTGTTTTGTGACTTCTTTCTAATGAGGTCAGGCATCATGGTATTTTTGCTGGATTAAGAGTCTGCAATCACATGCCTGGTCCTTGGTTTCCATGAGCTGCTCTCTGCTGTAGGGCCTGAGGCTGAATCAGTCACTGCTGTACTGGAGCTTCACCTTTCATGCAATTAGCTCAGCATTTCTGGAGCAGCACCGTGGCCTCAGCAGCGTGAGGTCTTTACACAATCATTAGCAGGACTCAGCTCTGCAGGGCTGGGTGACAGGAACCCACCACTTTGGGCTGCCCAGGGTCCTGGCCCTGAAAGCTTGGCAGAGGAGTGCAGGACTCCTGCTGCCTTTGGGGAGCTGCACCTCAGCCAGAGTGTCCAGGAGGGTTTCAATGCCAGAGGCTGAGAGACCACCCTGATTTTTGGGAAAGCTTCCCCAAAAATGAGGGGAGGCTGCTGTGGGAGGTCTGGGGCCACTCCCACACTGCAAAACAGAGAGTTCCATTTCTCCCTGCCCCACAAAGGTTTCTGCCCCCAGGTGAACCTCAGTCACAGGCACAAAAGAAACATAAAGCCTGCACATTCAGGAGGGGAAAGGTAACAGGACACTTCAGGTCAATGCAGATTGGAGACGGTATGAGCAGCTTCCTCCAAGGAAAGATTTAAGGGGCAAACTGCAAACACCCAAAAGCAACTTGAGCTTCCTCTCCCACACAGCTCAGTCCAAGAGGGCAGTGGCCATTCTTTAAGATCCCTGGGAGAAGCAAACTTGGGAGGGGCACAAAGAAAACTGCTGATGAAAAAGGCACGACACACTTGAGGGGTGAAGCAGGCCCAGCCCCAAAGGCAGCTCTCATCTCCTCGCCCTCCCCACTGCTCCCCTGGCTAAACTCGTGGCAAAGCACGCTGTGAAATGCAGTATTCTGTGTAGTGTTTTGGAATCAAAACCAAAACAGCTTTCACGGAGGAAATCTGAGTTAAAAGTAAGAGATAACTCAAAGGATGACACATCCTTAGTGCCTGCTGAGGAACTCCAAGGGGAGCCCAGCCCAGAGCTCTCTGCATACGGAATTGCACTGAGCTGCTCTCCCGGCACTGCCTGGGCACAAACACACTCCATATCACAGCAGCACCTTAAGGCAAGAGCTTTGAAATTCCAGAATTAGATATTGCTATTAGACATTACAAGAGAAGAGATGCTGGCTTTTCGTGTTGCTTCCATCCTGAGACTGGTTTGCACAGATAGGAAGAAACATTGTGTTTGTTTGCATTGCTCACCAGGAGTAAAGGTATCAAGAGCACCCGTTGATAGCACAGCTCCCTCTTCCATGGACATGCATCAGCCTCTGCTGAACTCCACCAGCAAAACTCACAGGCAGCATGTGGCCAGAGCTAGTGCATGTTGCATATAGACTGTAAGAGCTTGATCCAGTTCATTTTCAGAGGAAGAAATTAAAAATCTGAGTTGTAGAGCAATTTGTATCAGTAGAAAGAACCAGCTCTCCACATCTAGCTGGAACTGCCCTGTCTGTGCACCTCTGTCCCATGCAGGAGAACCCCCATAGCTGCTGCCCTGGTAGTAATAGCAAAAACCAGAGCATTGTTCCAGGAGACAAATCCGTGTTTATTCCATAAAAGTGGGACATGGAAACAATTTTTAATCCCAACATTATTTTCAAATACATGACCTGCTGGCAGATGACTCCACAGTCACTGGGCAGTGCCCTTCTTCATAAATGATCATGAAAGAGAGAAGGCTGAAACAAAGGTAGTGATCAACCCAAAATCAGTGTCCATACATCCACTCATTTACATATCACACTAGAGGTAAAAGCAGTGCCTTACAGAAAAATATCAGAAAAATAATTAAACAATGTCAGAAAAAGAAAGTTAAACAGTAGAAAGGAGAAAGACTGACTGCTATGTCAAATTATCAGACTGCCAAGGAATAAAACCTTGTCATATATCATTCATGCACTAAATACAGCTGTCTCACTTCTGCAGCCTCTTCCTTCCTTCCTTCCTTGGATCTCAACACTGTTTGCAAACATAAATGAATAAACCCTCTCACCTCCCATGAAGCAGGTAATTTGTTTTTATTAATACATAAATGATAGAGGAAATTAATTAAGGAACAGAAAGGGCAAGAGGCCCAAGATCACACAGCAAGAGCACTTTAATCACTACATTCTGGCCACTTAAGAGTAGTGCTTGCATGTTAATGCTTTCCTGTAGGAAGCAAGCATTTCCAACAGACCACCTTTCCTCAGACTAAGGCCTCCCCCAGTCCTGGCAAGCTTTCCAACTTTGCAACATCAGGGACATGGAGTTTTTCTTCACATTCACACCACACCTCTGTCCCCTGGTTTAATTATTATTTATGCTGAATATAAATAGCACAGGAGATGATCCTAAGATGAATAATGTAAAGGCAACAAGAGACAGAAAAACTGCTCCAGTCAGCTCATATCCTACCTGCTTTATATTAAACACATCTGAGCACTGGGTCTCTGCACACTAGAGGAGGATGGGTGAGTTTTAGGGCCATTGCACAGTATGAACTTTCCCAATGTATCACAGTTACAGAACCTCCCATGCCAAATAACTTTGTGCTGATCCCCAGTGAAAATTCACAGTGTTCAACAGCCCTTGAAATTTCTAATTTGTGAGTCCCCACAGAGGAGTGGTGCAGGGGGTGCATTTCTTGCTGCATACCCTACCTTGGACAGGGGATCAGGTACTCCTTGGAGCCTGACTGCACTGCCCAAAATTTGTTCTCCTATTTTAATTAATAAGCAATGTATATCTATCTGCTTCCCCATTTGCATCTAGTGCTGTTAATGACAAGAAAATACATCTTTTTAAAATGCTAACCTAGTAAGAGGTATTAGGAAGAGCAAAAGCTATTACATGTGCAAATTTCAGAGCAATTAGTCACAGAGGCAGAAGCACAGACAGGAGATTAGTTCTCAAGTCCTCATTCCCATCTGCTTCCCCACTGGAGCCAGCAGTTTTGTGCAGACCCAGGAGGTGAAGGCCACGCTCAGCCCCACCAGGATGTGTCAAACCAATTTCCCTGCACCCACCTTGCTGTCAGCAAGTGCAATGCCCTGCAGTCAGCATCTCCCACAGCTTGGCAGGGCTCAGCACTGGGTGCAGGCTGGCCAAGGGGCAGGACTCAGAGCAGGCTCACATCTAAAGAAACAGTTTTCTTTCCCCATTTCCCTGCAGCCAACACGATTCCACTGAAGAAAAAAACACTAAGTGCATCTAGAAAGAGAACACAAATAGCTAAATTCTGTTCATGTGAAGATTTCTTCCCCTGACAGTGCTATTCTAGATGCATCACTGCATATTTGCAGTGGAAGATGGAAATACTTCTAACATTAAAAATAGTGACATTCTCAATTTATCTCACTTGTGGAAAGGTGTGTGTGGGAGTGTGAGTGACTCTTAGGAATATGTCCTAAGTAGTTTGATGAAGAATAGTACACATTTCTCTGAGGATTTTTTTTAATAAAGCTTAAAATTGTAGTAGAAGATTCTTGGCAATAGTTTAGAAAAAAACAGCTTTGGGAAATAAACCTCATATTGTGCTCCTTCTTGTAGGATTTTTGAGTCCTCTATCTCTCTATATAAAAATACATTAAATTATTAAAAAATGGAATCCAAATTATTCTTACTCTACAACACTTTTGAGCACTTGATTGCTCCCAGTTTTTAACAAATCTGTGGCTAGGGTTGTGTTGTGGCAAGGAAAAGCTTGTGCCTGAACAGCCAGTGTTTGTCACAGACCTGCACCACCAAACTGCTCCTAAAAAAAAAAAAAACCAAAAAAAAAAACCAAAACAAACAAACAAACAAAAAAAAGGGATCTGGGTTTCAGCATCAGAATGGACTCTTGCTGTTGTCAGTTAAAATCACTCTTCAGAGATGTGGGGAATTTTAACCATTTGAGCAGAAACAGCCACTCCTGCCTGAGCTCTTCAGCCCTGACCCTCATCTCCCCCCAAGCCTGGGGCAGCTCAGCCCAGCCCCGCTCCATCACCATCCAGGGCGGGCAGGGACACCCCGAGGGCAGGGCAGGCTCCCAGCTCAGCCTCAGCAGATCCAGAAGTGCCTCCCCACACCCCAGAAGCTTCTCCAATTCCTCACAGGAAATTGCAGAGTAAAAGTGCAACAGGGCACAGATGGGGCTCCAGATCCGCCCCCCAATACAAGAGCTACAAATAGTCTATTTTCCTCTGGCTGACAATACATTAGCAGACACATTTTTGTTGTTCATGGATGTTCACAGAAGGCCTAAAGATAGCCTAGTATTGTCAACAGAAAATGCAATTCAATTCCCTAAAAATATCAGGAACACAGGCTATGAAGAGTTTGGTTTTCCCCAGTAATACACTTTTTCATTATTGCTCTGGATTAAAATTAAATTGCTAACATAAGGACAAGCAGATGAATCTGTGGTTATGATAGCATAGAAAAATGTCAATACAATGCTTGTACACTGTATGCTCCTTCAGTATTTAAAGATTCTTATCTCCAGAATATTATAAACTGAAACACATTGTGAGGATCTCATGCTATTAAACCAAGCAATGCTGCTCATATTGCTTCACTTTGCCATCAGCCAGGCAGTGCATCACCTTTGGGAAGAAAATTTCAAGCCTGCTTTCTGGGTCTCCTGCACAGGGAAGCAGCATTTTCATTGCTCAGAAACAGAACAGGACTGTGTTTTCATGCATGCAAATCTGACCGTAACATTGGCAAAATAAAACCCCTAAAATTTGATATTGACCCTAATCAAAACAAGCCCTGGCTCACAGCATCTTTGTAGTGGGGACAATGAGCTGCCAATTTTTGGTGACAGGCAAAGTAGCAACTCAAGTTCTGAAACATCTAATAATACAATGACTTAAGGAGTCAAATGAATTGTATAATTTCTAATTCCACACAAAAACAAAAAAGAAAGCAATATAGAAACAACTGCCATTTCAGAAAAAGATACATTCATACATTCTTCCAAGGTGCTTTACACAGACAACCTTTGCTCTGAAAATATCTTTTTCCAGGGTAGCAGCACACAGAGGTGGAGGCTGCAGCCAAATGCCACAAAACTGGATTGAATCTCATTGCCTCACACATTCCCCCAGACCAGGAGCTGCTCCTGACAGCTCCAGCTTCGCCCTGGAAAAGTTCCCTTACAAACCCTGCTTCTCCCAATGTCAGTATTCTCCTTGGATTTCCTTTTTAGCCGGTGAAGGGTGATTTAAGTTGCAAAATACATAATTTCACACGTTTCCAAGTGGTTTCATCACTAAGCCCTATGTAAATACAGGGACCAGGGATTGACAGAAGAAGGTTGCCAAAACCAGTCATTTTGAAACAAGTAATTGGGAAACACTTTTGACTGATAATTTTGTTTTTTCTTAGCAGCTGTATTTTACAAGGGTTATTCCCAGGATTCTGCACAAATGGACTTTCCCCATGAGACCAGTAGCTGGAATGGACACTTGGCAGTCCCAGAGAGAGAACTACCACAAGAGCAGGATTAAAGCATGTGAAGCTGCATGAAATCAGGCTGTGGAGTGTCTGAACTCAGTGCAAACTGCATCTTGCACATGCTGCAGGCAGCCCTGCTGGCTCCTGGGCTCTCTTAGGAGATCAGACAGGAAACCACAGCTTTGTTCTAGGAAAGGCATAAAGGGCTTCAGAAGTCACATTACCAAAGAACTCTGCGGGCACGGGCCAGAGTGCAACATTTTGTTATGTAGTCTCACCTTGCTGGAAACACACTGTCAGCTTCTAAGGAAAAAGAATAAGGATTGGATTTATTTCTGTAAACCAAATCCTTTCTTGCTTTACTTGCTGGCCAACTGTTGAGGCTCGTGCTTCTATATATTGCTGTTTGGAAAATATTAATCTAAAATAATATGGACAAAAAAACTATCACTGGTTATTGTTGGAGTCTCAGGGGAACACAAAATGGCAAAAAAAAAAAAAATAATTCTGGACTACTTCTGCTCTCCTGTAATGAAAAAAGTAAATGCAAGTTTCGAAGTGACACCTCCATCTAGTAGAATTAAGGAATTGACTTTTCCTATCTTGAGTCAGAACACTGCAAAAAAATTCTGACAACCTCAGTTTAGAAACCTGCCATAGGGAAAGCAGGTAATTCATTCCTCAATGCAGCCCTTTAATGTATAAGAAAGTATACTTTGCAAACTAATATACCTACTGAATTTTACTCTACATTATTTTTGACTCACTTTTCACTTCCATGCTTTCACTAATTGAGCTTCTGTCTTTTGTTATTTGTACAACAATATCTCAGGGGATCCTCTTGTTCCCTTTATAAAAATCTAGTTAAAGTGCTTCTGTTATATAACCATGTCTTCTTATTAACTTGTATTAGTGGGTGCACTTCAGCTGCATAGCTGGAACATTTAAACATACTGGAGAGGATGCAGAGTATATAGAAAGCTTGGATGGTGTTTACATAGCCTTCCCACGCATTTTGGCAAAACTGTATTGCTCCAAGTCCTGTGACATGCTAAACAAAAACAAATTTGAGCACCAACAAGGGCAAACCTCAAGAGCAGAAACACATAATATGTGAATACAAGTGTTATTTACCATAAATCATATGGCTGAGAGCTTTAAAACAAGCTCTTTTCCTATAGGATCTTGGTGTTACTGAAAGGAGTCGCCCTTCAGGATGTGATACTCCCCACAGGAGAGCTGAACATTAGTGCTCCACAATTATGTTTCATGAGACCTCACCATATGCCACACACAAATCTCATGTAGTGTAGCAATCAAGGCTCTATCCTACAAGCAGCTATGAGAAAGCTCAGCCATATTCATGCAAGGAGAGAAAAAAAAAGAAAGTAAAACTAATTATTGAAATTTATGGGTTCGGGTATTTACATAATGATTACAATTAACAAGGTGTTTATCTCTATTTTTATTCTTCATCTATGTGCTTGACATTTATATCAGTCATAGAAATTACATATTTAAAAAAGGAGAAGGTAATTCAGGTCAGCCAGGAAAAGCTTTTTGGGATCAAACTGGAACAAGAGCTGCACAGACTGGAAGCAGCCCTTCATGCCTGTCTGCATTTAGGGTCCAGCACAGCAAATATCAGACCTGTGAGCTCCCAGAGACCTGGCCCTCAGCCCCCTCAGCCTGGCTGGAAACAGAGGTGGCAGCAGCCCCGTGTTCCCACCAGGTGAGGATGCTGAGGTGCCTCAGAGCACAGGTGACAATGGTGACAAATGGCTCCCAGATAAACAAACAAACTTACCCATCCAAAAGGAAACCTGCCTGTGAGTGCAATACATCTGCAGCAGCCCTCAGTGCTCCATGCTGGGGACAACTTTGGGCCAGTTTGTGGGCAGAAATGACCTCCTGACCATGCACCACTGTCTGGGTGTGCAGAGGGGCTCCAGCTCCAGCAGGGCACAAGGTTCAGCAGGTGCTCAGCTCGAAACCCTGCAGGGGTGGGACATAAAAACCTATCAAGATGAAATCTGGAGAGACAAGATCCCAGAGGAAAGCATCCATTTCCAAAAATAACCCGAGAGGGCCACTGACTTCCAAGTGACACCAGAAGTCACACGGTGTGTGCGCCATCCTCGTTCCGCTCCCGCCGCACCCACCCGAATCTGAGGCATTCCTTGCAAACGCAGACAGAGAGATGCAATGACAGTGAAGACTGCTGGGGTTTGCTGCTGCTGTTGGCTTTTAAACTGATAGTCAGAGATTGAGCCTCTTCTGAAGCAATAGTGAGAAAACACCTTTGCTCTTCCTGCCCCTCCAGGGCAGATCCCAAGGGATTCATGCCAGGAGTGTCGTGAGGAGGCTGTGCTGGTGCAAATGGGTCACAGAAGTCCTTTGTGCTGTGTCACAGCTGGCCCTGGCACAGGCATTCACAGCCCCTTGTGCTCCACTTGAATGCCCTCTTTGGGACATTTTCTGGGACTTTCCTTGGGTTGCATTCATCTTTATACAGCAAATGAGCATTTTTTTTGTCAACAATCAGTTCTTTACACATTTTGGCACCTGACCTACACGTGGCACATCCAGTCAAGCTGAATTTTTACACTAACACTGCAAGGAAAGGTATAGATATAGGTATATAGAGAGATTATATAGATATAGATATAGATATATAGGTGATATAGATATTGATATACATATATAGATAGAGATTAGATATAGATATAGATATAGATATAGATAGATAGATAGATATTATATATATTTATACATACGCACTGTATTGTTTTTCCAAAGTGTCAGATCACTACATTATAACAGAGAGGCTATTACAGACAGGTTTAGTTAGCTGTGCATCATTTCACACCTTCATTACAATCTTTACTGGGAAAATGGATTGCTTTTGAGCCTCTCTCCATTCTCATTAAACTTCCACTCTTGCGAGGTGTCAGAACTGTAAAATGCCTAATACAGACAGTTAATTATAACAGCACTCACTACTTCAGCCTTTTCAATTACCCACGTTCCCAGCAGCTGGAGCAGCCAAGCTCCCATCCAGGGTGAGTCAGAGCACCACTAACAAGGGAGACCAAGGGGTGGCCAGGGGACATCACGCTCTGCCAGACCATGCAGAACCTGAAAAACCATAAGAAAGCTTTCCACTGGCAGGAAACAGCATTCTGGGGAGGTGGAATGGGAGGTTTGTGATCATGCAAGGATGAAAGATGGAGATGCAGAGTTGTTTTCGACTTCCTTTGCTAATACTAAACTAAATTTGAACAGTATAAACATTATTAAGGAAGCTGTCCTTGGAGTTGCTCAGGGTAATAGAAGCACTTTGTCAGATGAAAAATTGGCAGAAATTAGCTTGAAATTGTTACCGAAAATGAAATCACATAAACGACTTTGGTTTCTGCTTCAGGACACAAGCTGCCAGATAGGAGTTACCTCTCACCTTGTCACATTCAGGCACGTGTGGCAAGCAGAAACCTCAGCTGATTGCAGCTCCCAGGAATCAGACACTGGAAATCTTCTCCTGGTCCAACAGGAAAACTTCCACTCCCTCCTGCAAATGGGAACTGTTCAGACAGAGTCTCTGACACTTATGCAGAGCAAACTGTGCCCATGTCCCTGAGTTTGTGGTGGTATTGCGGGTATCTGGCATTCTGGGGGTGAAATGAGGCTCTCTGCAGTTTGTGAACAGCACAAACACTGTGGTGACTGTAAAGCCTGGCAGATCTTCAACAACTGCTTCACAGGCAATGAAACACCTTGAGCAGCCCCCCTGAGTCCCCTGCCAGAGTCACCCAACCAGCTCCCACCTGAGCTGACTCCAGCCTCTCAAAGAAAACTCAGTTTCAGGTTTCTCATAGCAGCAAACCCACTAAGATGCAAACCAAGATTTTCCCAGGATAAATGACCCTCCTAGATTGCAGGCACAGCACATGGCCACAAAAGATCACTGCTCTTCTTAGCTCTTTTCTCTTTTTACAAAAACCATGCAGCTGAGGATTGTCCAAGTCACACCTTGCTGTACAAAAGAGAATTCCATTTTGAGCAGGTCACTCTCAATGTATTTAGGAAGAGAGCATCCTTGCTGTAAAGGAACACCATGTTCCAGCAGAGACATCCCAAACACAGCAGAAAAAGCCATCTCCCTTATGAGGGATCAGAAGATCAGAGCTGTGTTTTATTAGTTGTATAAAAAGTATCTTTAGCTCTCAGTTGAAAGGAAAAATTTGCATTTAAATAGAAAGATTAATAACTGTAATACACAGAGCCCACACTGAATAATTTTTTTTTTGTAACAGAAAATAATTCATATTTTTGTATAAATTGTTCACCTTAAGTCAAGCTACAAAAAATGATAATCATAATATTTTATGGAACAATTTTAATCTAATACAGCTTTGTTACATTATAATTCTCCTGTGTAAATAATGCATGCCTGCAGTTTTGAAAAAGGCCAAATTTAAAATACCTGTCTCTGAAAATTCAATAGGGTGTATGCTTTTTTGGTGTGTTTACACTGTGCATGGGTTTTACCTATTAAAATAAAAAGAATCCTTCAGAAGAATAGTAAACCATTCCTTCTACTGCAAGGACAGGCCAAGAGGTGATTCTTATGGAGAGCTTAATGAACCTTTTTGGAAATAAAGCTTTTTCTCTAGAACACAAAGATTTGGATTCACTCAAGTATTTCAACATGATACTGAACTCTTGGGTTGTTTTGGTCAGGCTTAAAACCTGGTCTTAAAACATGAAAATTTATATTTTGGTATTTCAGTATTGAGGAGCAGATTTTAATTTTATTTTGCAATTATTTTTCACCTACAGCTATATTTTTTAAACACTGACTCCAAGCCACAGGAAAACAACCTCCCTTTTCCCTTTCAATCTAACCAAGCCTTTAAAAA
>VYZP01062031.1:0-37838 GCA_013400635.1 Hypocryptadius cinnamomeus | reverse complement strand
AATTAAGTCCCTTAAATTAAGTCCCAAATACATTTTCAGACAACTCAGAATATTCTTTAAATTACTATTCAAGCTGAAACAGTTATTTTGAATTTGCGCAAAATAAAAATTTGAAAAAAGTCTGATTTTCTTCAAAGCCATCCTCGTACTTCAGTACTGCCCACTGTGCATCTCTTACTTTAAATAAATTAGCAGTGTCTAAGTCTGAATCTGCAAACCAAATCTGGCACTGGACTCAAACATCAGCAAATTTCACTAAATACATTGTCAACTTCAGTGACTAGACCCTTTTTTGGATTTTTTTCCATTTTTCGCTCTAACTCCTCCTTCTGAGAAGAATTCCCAGAAAAATCTGACATTACCAAATCTCTGCTTTCTGTGAGAGGAACTTCAGTCCAAGCCACTTCCTGGGCTGAAGCAAGGGTGAACTTTGCTGAGCACCATCCAAGGCAGGATTAAAGCCCCAAGTGGCCTCAAATGGTTCTGACTGGCCTGAGGGAAAAGGGCTTCACTCCCTGTAACTTTGGGTAAAATTTGTACATTAGCACATCCAGCAGAAACCCCACGTGCTCAGCTACTTCAGCATGCTTTAACACAGATTTTACAGTGCCTCCCTGCCTGTTCTTCCCAGGTTACCAAACACGGTGTTACCTTCCCCAAAGGGAGAGATTTCCCACTCACACTCCAGGGGCTGTCTTGGTTTTAAAGTTAATTATATGGTAATGTGCTAAAAATGCTGCTACATGGGAGGAGTGCAGCCTGCTTGGTTTTCTAGATAAGGACACAGTCCTATTTCAGGGAAATTATTTCCAGAATCTGAATAGTTGAGATCTTGCACAGGGTATGGGCCAGCTCATCTGTCAATCTAAATTGGTTCATGTGACAAGAAAATGCTCTCACAGGGCTAGAATCCGAGAAATAGAACTGAAATTAAAATCCAAAACTGAACTCAAAAAACCCCAAAAGCCTCCCAAACCCTCCTACTGATACAGCAATCAGCCTATAAAAATTACATGACTTTTAACACACTTTTTAATTGCTTTTAATTATTAACATTTACGCTGCCCTCGAAATGACAAAGTGTCTCAGCTGGAGCCAGGGATAAATTTTTAATAACATTGGAAAGCAAAGCAACAAATCTCAGGGTGTGGACTTCAAAGCTGCCCAATATCACCTGTGAGTGCATTCAGAGCACGTGAAGGAAGGTCAGGCTCCTGGGGAAGGCTCAGAGCACTTTGCAGAGCTGGAAACACCTCTGAAGGCACTGGGAACTATTTGCACAGGCAAACAGCACAGAGACACTGGCTTGTGTCTTTAATGAGAATTAGCAGCATTTAGCCTTGAAAAGGAGCCAGACTCACAACTGTCAAACACTCTGGTCTTCAAGGAAATGGAAAAATATGGAAGAAAGATGGGAAAACTGAACTTGGTTCAGAGCTATGGCTGGAGAATAAGCAAACCAGGTTCTCGTTTCCTTTGGAACAAAACCTGCACCCAACACCTCCTGCTCCAAATGCAAACCATGGAAACCTCAGGTGACAAGGAATGCACAGCTCCATCTCCACAGGACACCACCAGTCTGCAAAAATTCACTGCTAAGCTGTAAAGCTGGGTCATAAGAGATTCATTACATGAATGAAAAATGCCCAGGATACATCTTCTCATTATTGTTACTCTTCTTATATTTAGGGCTTTTAAAAAATTTTTCACCATTGACTTCAGATCAAACTATTGCTAAATTTGCAAACTACACAACTCCAAATTTGCAAACTACACAATATTTTTAAGGAGAAAAATAGGAACAGATTCTCTTGTGAATAAATTCTGGTCAGTCTTTTATCTTTTACTTACTCCCAACTTCACAACCTTGGTTTACATTTCAGAATCTGACAGGAGCAGGTCTTATTCCAACTAAACCAAATTACAGGTATTAATTAATGGCTCATGCTTGTTTGCCAGCTCCTACAAGCAGAAGGATGGATAAAAATGTATTTACAGCAGAATTTAATTACCCATTTTCAAGCCACTGGCCTCCTGGCAAAAGTCTCCCGATGTAGTGCAGAATAGGACTTGGATTAAGAATTAATTTACTGTCAGGAGTGATCTGCAATTTAACAGCTTAATTGAGTTTGCTGTGAAATTGGTTGGGAGCTCTGGAGCCTGAGCTGCCCCAGAGCTGCTGCTGCCAGGCAGGGTCAGGATCCATAAACTCAGCCAGAAAACCAGAGCTGGGTCAGGATCCATAAACTCAGCCAACAAACCAGAGCCTCTCCATGAGCAGGAGCTGCTCAGGAAAACTCTCTCACACGAAGTCACTCCGTGCTGGATTCCCTTCAGCGTCAGACAGTGGTAGGCTTAGTTCTTCACTTCGTGCACCCAGAACAGAATTTTCCTCCTGTGCAATTATCCTTCCATTCCCTGCCTGGATTCCTGCCCAGGGTGAGCTGTGGAGAGCAGGCACCAGCAAAGCNCAGAGCTGGGTCAGGATCCACAGCTCAGCCAGCAAACCAGAGTTTGGGTCAGGATCCACAGCTCAGCCAGCAAACCAGAGCTGGGTCAGGATCCACAGCTCAGCCAGCAAACCAGAGCTGGGTCAGGATCCATAAACTCAGCCAGAAAACCAGAGCTGGGTCAGGATCCACAGCTCAGCCAGCAAACCAGAGCAGGGTCAGGATCCACAGCTCAGCCAGCAAACCAGAGCTGGCTCAGGATCTATAACTCAGCCAGCAAACCAGAGCTGGCTCAGGATCCACAGCTCAGCCAGCAAACCAGAGCTGGGTCAGGATCCACAGCTCAGCCAGCAAACCAGAGCTGGCTCAGGATCTGTAACTCAGCCAACAAACCAGAGCCTCTCCATGAGCAGGAGCTGCTCAGGAAAACTCTCTCACACGAAGTCACTCCGTGCTGGATTCCCTTCAGCGTCAGACAGTGGTAGGCTTAGTTCTTCACTTCGTGCACCCAGAACAGAATTTTCCTCCTGTGCAATTATCCTTCCATTCCCTGCCTGGATTCCTGCCCAGGGTGAGCTGTGGAGAGCAGGCACCAGCAAAGCCACCCCCATCTCAAGTGGGAAGCCAGGCTGCAGCCCTCGAAATGCCAAGGCACAAAAAAAGCATGCCTGTCCCAATTTCTTCATGGTATTTTGGTACACTTTAGGAAAAAACCCAACAACACATAACTCATTAATTATAACCTTTCAAAAGTGTTTTCCTTCCCCCCAAACTGCTAAAATTTAGCAGAGCTGCAGCCTAAGTTCTAATAGAACTATTTTTAGCTTTCGTCATGCACAGAACATCATGAAGTAGGTCTCATCCTTCTATTAATGCAAATGTATTTAAGCAGCCAGTGCAGGAAACTTTCAAAGATGCTAATCACTGTTCCTTTGGGCTTGGGTGTCTGTGCTGATGTGTGCACACCACAGACAGGCCAGGTGAAGGGAACACAACTCACAGTGCCAGCAGGTATGCACAGCTCCACACAGTGACAGCCCAGGGCAGACTGCACTGCCATGGTTATATATTTCACTGATTTCCACACCCAGCAACCTGTTAATACATCCTGCTCTTACTTTCTGCTGAGCCCAATTGCCAGTGTTTTAAAAATGGAAATGCTTTTGGTGGTCACATGCACTGGCTTTCTTTGGAAAGTGGCTCAGTGCTAATGAAAGGGACCAGATTGGAGTTCCCTGATAATCCACAAGGAAAACAAGGCACTGGCAGGGCAGTAACTCAGCCAGCTCCCTCCAGTGCACCTCCACTTAAATCCCTGAGAGGAAAACTAAAACCAACACCACACACATCTCCCATCTCTAAGCCACAGTCTGGCTCTGCCTGCTCAGATCCTTGGCCTTGTTTCTTATTTTCAGTAGCAGGGGAAGCAGCCAGAGAGAGCAAAGCCCTGGTGGGGCTGGGCTGTGCCAGGAGCTGCTCTGGAGAGATCAGCCAGCAGCTCTGGACAGATCACCCAGCAGCTCTGGAGAGATCAGCCAGCAGCACACACCCCTGGGAGTGCCTGAAGCACCTCAGAACTTTATTTAATGCAGCTCAGGTGGAGGTGCTGCCTCTCTCTGAAACGTCTCTCATCTCCAGGGAGCCCCACCAGGAACAAGGTGCTCTCTGCAGCATGAGCAGTGCTAAGGACAAAACACCCAAGACAGAGGTACATAGCTCTCCATTGCTATCAGTACTGAAAATCAGGGTTTTAATTGGCAGTGTGACCGAAATAGCAGAAAATCTCATTGTGAGCTTTGCTTATGCACCCAGAGCGTAGAGCAGACAGTGTCACCTCTGAGAGACAGGGCTGGGGAGCTGCTCAAAGCACTGTGAGCACCTCACCTGCAAAACTAAACTGAAATTTGAGGAATTAAGACCATTTCTTAATGACACACAGACAGCAATTAGAGGAGAATGTGCTGGCATAGATATAAATAAACAAGTAAGAGCACAGGATTCTAAAGTGGCAAAAGTAACTCAGCCAGAATACTGCAAAGAGAGGCACAAGGCTCAGTCATGTGGCACAAAACCACAGCACAACCAAAACCTGGGAGTTTTTCTGTGCAGTGAAAAACCCAGCACCCTCCTCAGCCCTTCCTGCCCCAGGCAGGTGAATCCTGCCAGCCCCAGCTCATCCATGGATAATGGCTCACCCATCCTGGCAGACACCCAGCTGCACACCTCTCTTCTTACCTCAGAACATTTCATCAATAATATTATCCTGGGACTTCTGCAAAAGACCAAATCCCATTAAAATGCATCTTCCAGTTATCTGTGCAAATATTGGCTAGGTCCAGAATTGCATTTTATCTTCTATTAACTGAAATGTTACAGCAGAGTATTTGAAGGGTTTGCACTCATCTTCTCTCCAGGGGAAGGTGCCTGTGCCCCTTTGATTCTGGAATTTTTACCTGCTAGAAATGATCTGCAAACCTCCATGGCAAGTACACAAAGCATCTCACCTGCTGCTGAGGAGGGACCAGGGGGTTTCAGAATCTGTTCCTGAGGGGTCCCAGGGTGAGTCAGGTCTGTTCCTTTTGGGCTGCATCCCACATTTCCTGAAGGCCACACAGAGCAAGAGCTAAATTCTGTTTGCCTTGCTGAAGTGAAGTCAGACACATCTCTGAGGACTCAAGCCAAGACACTTTTGGCTCCATACAAGCATATCTTTAAAATGTGCTGCTAATTATTTACATGGCTCATTATCTCCTTGCTGTGCTGAGCACGACTCCATCCCCTGCTCCGCCCACTCCTCTCAGGTAAAGGCTGGAATGTGTCTGAAACCATTACCTTTTCTGTGAAAAGGAAAACATTAACCAGTGCAGGCACTGCGGAGCAAGCTTCAATGAAACCCAGCCATGAGATCTCACCACTGTCAGAATTCAGAGACAGCTTTAAAAACCAAGATTTCTGCACCAGCAGTCAGGTCCCTCTCAGCCAGCTGGGAGCACAAGGAGGGGCAAGAGAGAACATCCCAAGTGATCGACCCAGAGCTGAGCTCATCTGGGCTGACCAAAGCACAGCCCCAGGGAGTGGCTGGTCCTGGTTCTTCACATGGGAAATAACTGGAATTCTGCCCACACAGTGGGAAATAACTGGAATTCTGCTTACACAGGGGGAAATAACTGAATTCCGCTCACACCGGGGGAAATAACTGGAATTCTGCCCACACAGGGGGAAATAACTGGAATTCTGCCCACACAGGGGGAAATAACTGGAATTCTGCCCACACAGGGGGAAATAACTGGAATTCTGCCCACACAGGGGGAAATAACTGGAATTCTGCCCACACAGGGGGAAATAACTGGAATTCTGCCCACACAGGGGGAAATAACTGGAATTCTGCCCACACAGGGGGAAATAACTGGAATTCTGCCCACACAGGGGGAAATAACTGGAATTCTGCCCACACAGGGGGAAATAACTGGAATTCTGCCCACACAGGGGGAAATAACTGGAATTCTGCCCACACAGGGGGAAATAACTGGAATTCTGCCCACACAGGGGGAAATAACTGGAATTCTGCCCACACAGGGGGAAATAACTGGAATTCTGCCCACACAGGGGGAAATAACTGGAATTCTGCCCACACAGGGGGAAATAACTGGAATTCTGCCCACACAGGGGGAAATAACTGGAATTCTGCCCACACAGGGGGAAATAACTGGAATTCTGCCCACACAGGGGGAAATAACTGGAATTCTGCCCACACAGGGGGAAATAACTGGAATTCTGCTCACACAGGGGGAAATAACTGGAATTCTGCTCACACAGTGGTAAATAACTGGAATTCTGCTCACACAGTGGGGAAATAACTGGAATTCTGCTCACACAGTGGTAAATAACTGGAATTCTGCCCACAGAGGGGGAAATAACTGGAATTCTGCCCACACTGCCACACACCCCACAGCACCAGCACTGAGCATTTCCAAGTGGCTGAAGGCACTCACAGCTTCACACACTCCATTCTGACCAACTAAAAAAAGCTTTTTTTGGAGGGCAGAATGACCAGTGCCTCTCCAAATCAGATGCAGCCTCCCAGCCCTTTAAGCAGAGGAGCAGGAGCTGCTCTGCCTTTGGCACCTGGTCTTGTCTGACTCCCAGATTCGCTCACCCTCAGCACAGGGCCAGCAACTTTCCCACTGTCAGGTTCCATTTCCTGATGCACAGCAAATGCTCTGAGCTGCAAGGGAGGTGCTGAAGGACAGCTCTGAGAAATATGGTACTTTCATTTCAATGTCAGCTTAATTTACCATGAGAATTAAAAATTCTGGGGCAGGAGTTTGTAGCTGTGCAGTTACTTCTGATCTAAACACAGCATTCTGCATGACTTACCTTGTCAGCTTTAAACTCCTCACAGAAAGACTTGATTTATTTTTTTTTAGCCCAACATTTGTCAGTGAAGCACCTCCTGCATTTGGAATCTGAGCTGGGATCCCCAGACAGAGATGCAAATATAAAACATGCATGAGTGCTAAGCACAGGATGGGGCAGCAATTTGTGAACATCAACACACACTAATGTTCCTGTTCACACTCTCACTTTTGCTGGTTGTATCTGATCAGAAGGGACAGCTCACAAATGCAGTTTTAAACATCTTTTTGACAACCAATATGCTTTTCCCCAGCACACCGTTTATCTCTGATGTACATCACTGAGCCACGGGCTCACCACAGCCCCTAATATCCGTATTCAGAGAGGGATTTCATTTAAAATACCCTCCAGCCAGCTGTGCTGCCTTTGCAAAGCGCTGTACAGAGTGTATAAACTCCATTTATACAAACTGGAGTTCTGATCCAACGCTTCTGGTGGTTTTTAGCCAGTGCAAAGCAGGTCTGGCATCTCTGAGCAGTGTTCTTGCTACAGATCCAACCATCAGAACTTCCCAGGACACAGAGAAGAGTCTGTCCTAGCAGTGATCACTGCATTCACCTGCTGCCAGGGAATATTCTGATTATTACCCAGACAGGGCTGGGTTGTGCTGCCTGCAGTGCTGGTAACCAGGACTGGGCCCACAGGCAGGAAAAATGAGCTCCAGCACTCTCCCAGGGACCTGCAGGGTTTGGAAGTGCAGTGCAGACCCTCCAGACCCCCAGTCTGAACAAACAGAGATTCCTCTGCCTCCCCATTTGTCAGAGCACTGAATGCAGTCCCCAGCCTTGTGGAGGCTCCTTCAAACCCCTCACAAATGCATCAAGGGACTCACTCCAGCTCAAGAACGGGAAAACCACCAGAAGCTGAAGAATCAGTTGTCTCCCAATATAAAGCCCAGCTTTACAAAGTCAGTATTTATTTTTTGAAAGCCTCAGCACAGCCAGAGACAGCCCTGGGCCGGAGCAGGAGCCAGTGAAGGACAGAGGTGTTACAGCTGTTCCCACTGCAGAAAACTTTGATATTCCCCAGCATTTTCCTCACCTGGGTTTGGTGCAATCACTGTTTGGAAACAAAATCTAAATCCCCGTGCATCCTGTAAAAAGGAGTCATGCAGTCCCCTGAATAATCTGTAAATTAAGTCTCAAGCCAAAATAGAAACCTGTCCCATAACACACCTCTGAATTCAGCAGCAACACCACGGGGCCTGGAGGTTTTGTGTGGGTTTAAGATTTACAATTTTCAGTGTCATCTGAATACTTTGCCTCCAACCACTGTACTGGACAAGAAGCCTTGAAGGATTCTGCAGTCTGATTCATTAGGACAAAAGTTAATTAAATCACATCCTCTCCTCAGACATACTATTTTATCTTAAAGATGATTAAACAAGAGACAAATGTAATTAAGGCAGGAAAAAGTATAAGCCAAAATGTTAATCTTATTGTGTGTTTTAGAAAAATGGAGCAATAAATCACCTTGCCTTTTGTTTGCAGTGACTGGTGAGACACTGAGAGCCCTCAGCCCTCCTGTCCCACACCAGCACCACACCCGAGGCAGTGTGGAGGGAATCTGGGGCTGTGCAGCAGATATTCCACCCAGGAGAGAACATCTGAGCCTGGCTGATGCAGATGGAGCCTTCCAGAGAGCAACCAGCACAGCCCGGGTGGGGAGGGCATGGAAACACAGCCTGAACCCACCAGCACACAGCCAGGGTGAAAAACACATCAGCTCCCCTGAGAGAGAACCCCAGCTCCTCTGAGAGAGAATTCCAGCTCCTCTGAGAGAACCCCAGCTCTGAGAGAGAACCCCAGCTCTGAGAGAGAGAATTCCAGCTCCTCTGAGAGAGAATTCCAGCTCCTCTGAGAGAGAATTCCAGCTCTGAGAGAGAACCCCAGCTCTGAGAGAGAACCCCAGCTCCTCTGAGAGAACCCCAGCTCTGAGAGAGAACCCCAGCTCTGAGAGAGAACCCCAGCTCCTCTGAGAGAGAACCCCAGCTCTTCTGAGAGAGAGAACCCCAGCTCCTCTGAGAGAGAATTCCAGCTCTGAGAGAGAACCCCAGCTCCTCTGAGAGAGAATTCCAGCTCCTCTGAGAGAGAATTCCAGCTCTGAGAGAGAACCCCAGCTCCTCTGAGAGAGAATTCCAGCTCTGAGAGAGAACCCCAGCTCCTCTGAGAGAGAATTCCAGCTCTGAGAGAGAACCCCAGCTCCTCTGAGAGAGAATTCCAGCTCTGAGAGAGAACCCCAGCTCCTCTGAGAGAGAATTCCAGCTCTGAGAGAGAACCCCAGCTCCTCTGAGAGAGAATTCCAGCTCTGAGAGAGAACCCCAGCTCCTCTGAGAGAGAATTCCAGCTCTGAGAGAGAACCCCAGCTCCTCTGAGAGAGAATTCCAGCTCTGAGAGAGAACCCCAGCTCCTCTGAGAGAGAATTCCAGCTCTGAGAGAGAACCCCAGCTCCTCTGAGAGAGAACCCCAGCTCCTCTGAGAGAGAATTCCAGCTCCTCTGAGAGAGAATTCCAGCTCCTCTGAGAGAGAATTCCAGCTCCTCTGAGAGAACCCCAGCTCCTCTGAGAGAGAATTCCAGCTCCTCTGAGAGAACCCCAGCTCTGAGAGAGAATTCCAGTTCCCCTGTTAGAGAATCCCAGCTCCTCTGAGAGAGAGAACCCCACCTCCTCTGAGAGAAAACCCCAGCTCCTCTGAGAGAATTCCAGCTCCTCTGAGAGAGAATTCCAGCTCCTCTGAGAGAGCATTCCAGCTCCTCTGAGAGAACCCCAGCTCCTCTGAGAGAGAATTCCAGCTCCTCTGAGAGAACCCCAGCTCTGAGAGAGAATTCCAGCTGCCCTGTTAGAGAACCCCAGCTCCTCTGAGGGAACCCCAGCTCCTCTGACCCCAGCTCCTGTTCCTCAGGCAGAAAGGTTTGACTGAAGGAGCAGAGCCCTGAGTGTGTCCCTGGCTCCTGTTGGTCAGAGGTATCCAAATGGCAGAGAACAAAATCCAGGAGCTGAAAGCACTGCCTGGGCCTCAGGAAATCTGTGTTTCCTTCCTGAGCCTGTCCTTGGCTCCCTCAGATGTTAATTAGCTCCTTTGCTCAGCGTGCCATGGCTGTGACCCCCAGGATGTCCCACTGCCCACAGTGTGACCCCCAGGATGCCCCAGGCTGGCTGTGACCCCCAGGCTGGCTGTGACCCCTCCCCAGGCTGGCTGTGACCCCTCCCCAGGCTGGCTGTGACCCCCAGGATGTCCCACTGCCCACAGTGTGACCCCCAGGATGCCCCAGGCTGGCTGTGATCCCTCCCCAGGCTGGCTGTGACCCCTCCCCAGGCTGTCCCAGGCTGGCTGTGACCCCTCCCCAGGCTGGCTGTGACCCCTCCCCAGGCTGCCCCTGCTGTCCTGTGCTCCCTGTGCCCCTGCCCAGCCAAACCCTGGGGTGTGGCACTGCAAGTGTCTTCATTGAAAGGTGAATTTTGAGTCAAGAACCTTTTCAAACAGTGGGGGTAAGAATATTGTGTTCTAGGGGAGAAGAAAGAAAGGCCAGCCTGCTTTCATGGCTGCTAATTTAATCCAGTCTTACACTGGACATGTCTCATTGCTTGGGCCTTTAAATACCCTCTCCTGCTTCTGCTCATTCAGGAATGTAATGACCTGCTTGAAATATGATTAGGGAAAAAAATGCTTTTTAAAACCCCATTAAGATCTATTTTTGATGGAAGTTTCCTCCATAGCCTGCAGCTAAAAAGCTTTTATTATGCTGGCACTGTATCAATAAAGTCCAGACAGAATTCTGCGTTTGCACAGGTAACAGCTGATCTAGAAAATACCATCAGAAATGGAAAGCTGCACAAGTCACTGCCATGATACAGAGAGAAAACTGGTGATGGGACAGTACAGCTCATTAGGACCCAGTGTTTAAAAATGCTTAAAGGAGATGCCAAACTAGAAAATTCCAATTCATTACAATCAACATCAGCATTTTCCAAACCCCAGACCCTGGCTTTGGCCATGGATATTGTTGGTTCCACTGCTGAAAATCTCCAGGTGTCCGGGGCACACAAGGACAGCAACCAGAGCGAGTTCCCTTCCTGGAGCCAGCTGTCTGGATAAACACAGCATTCCAGCCAGAATTCCCATTTTTATCATTATACTGCCATCCAGACTCTCCATGCTGCCATCACTGGGAGACTGAAAACCACCCCAAAGCGAGCAAGGGACAGGTTCCTTTCCTCCCAGCAGTTTTTGCTGTTATTCAAACACCTCCTGCTCTGACCTGGGCAAGCAGAGAGACCAAAGCAGCAGCTGGGGATGGCCCAGAGGTTCCTGCTCTGCACAGAGAGGCTCAGAGGGGGCACAGGGGGATTCCAGGAACCCTGGGAATTCAGGGGAAACCCTGGGAATTCAGAGGAACCTGGGAATTCAGGGGAAACCTGGGAATTCAGAGGAAACCCTGGGATGTCAGAGGAAAACCTGGGATGTCAGAGGAAAACCTGGGATTTCAGGGGAAACCCTGGGAATTCAGAGGAATACCTGGGATTTCAGGGGAAAACCTGGGATGTCAGGGGAAAACCTGTTCTCACAGGAGCCTGAAGCAGCTCCAGGTGCCCATGGAGGGCTGGAGCTGCTGTTGCTGAGCATGGAGAGGGAGCAGGAGCCCTGCCCTGGAGGGAACAGGTCTGTTTTTACACAGGTAAAATTTGGTTTGCTGAAAGGGAACCACAGCAGGCCGAGGGAACATGGCTCTGGAAGGACCAGATAGGTTTACAGCCAGGTAAAATTGGGTTTACTGACACCCAGGCCCTTCACCTCACAGCAAAACCCTGCTGAGACCCACAGTGCCAGAAGGAAAAGCTGCACCTCGTTTTTCTGGCCTCCAGAGGAAAAGGCTGAGAGTTGTGGTTATTGGTACAGCTGCAGCAAGTCATTACAACCAAACAGCAGAGAACAGCAGGTTCAAATGTGGCCCCAATGCACTGTAAGTACAGGATGAAAGAAACATTATTGAGTATTTTGTTGGGAAATGTTAGTTCTGGCACCAGAGTTTCTGGCTCTCTCTAGCCCAGCTCCCAGCTATGGAAACAGCAGTGTTGTTTAACAGAGGCTGGCTGCATGCCCAGAGTTTCCCTTTGTCCAGAAGGCTCTGCTGCTGCTGTACCTGGATTCCAGGTGTTCCCTCCAACCCAGGGAGCAGGGAGCATGGGCCATGGATGGACTCAAAGGTGCAGCCTGGCTGCTGCAAACAATCATTTCTCTCTTCTACTCTCAAGACCCAAATCCAAACCAGAGCTTTTTGCTTTGCAACACTTTTTGCCTCCTGAGGGCACAAATTCTCTGTGTGAAGGAAATACCCAGGGGAGTCCCCAGTGACTCCAGGGGTGCCCCAGGAGGGTTTTCTGTGAGGGAGCTGGGTCTGGGTCTGCCAACAGCCCCCTCCCCTCCCTTCCCTTCCTGCTCAGGGAAATCTGACACTGCAGGAAAAGACTGACTCCACTTTTTCACCAGAAATGTCTTTCACCAGACCTTAACATTCAGCTCACATCACTGCTGTGTAATTATTCTCTTCAGAAGCAGAGATGCAAAGAAGGCATTAACAGCCGTTCAAAATATCACATTTATGCACTTTTCTCTTGTCATATTAAATATAATTACTTCTGATGCAATCAAACTCATATCCTTCAAATGGATAAATCCAGCACCAAATTTAGAACCTCAAGCTTCAAACATCAGGCTCTTAAAGCAAAGCTTTAAGCCTTTACTTTCAGTTCAGTGAGGTACAAAGAATAGTGAGAACATAAGGTTTAAAAATGGTATTTTTAAATGAAACTTCTTTAAATTATTCTGTTAGTTACTGGTGGCAAAGTGCTTTGAAGATCAGAGGTGATACATGAACTGCATCTCATAACCCAGCAGCAGGAGTGGGAACCAGCTAACTGATCAAGCCTTCTAGAAGTTTCCTCTCTAAATTCAGAAAGTGCCTGAAAATCAGAGCACGTGCAAACACCCAGAGATGCGACCAGCAAAGATCTGCTGCTGTTCAGAGCCAGGAGGGATGCCCCCCACCAGACTGGGATGTGCTGCTCAGAGCCTCAGACTGTGCCCAGGCTCCTGCACTTGTTATTCCTGCCTCCAGAACCTGGCACTGGAGTTATTTATGTGCCATTTTTGGCTTTGGCAGCCTCCCTTCAAGCTGGGGCTGCCCCACAGGCACAGCTGTGTGCTCAGGGTAGGGCTGCCATCGTGCAGGAGCTCAGCAATCACTGCAGAGTGCAACTGAGCAGGGTGCAGCCAAACCCTCCCAAACCCTCCCCAGAAACCCCCAAGCCCCTGGAGCTGTGCACATGCAAACAAAACCCAGAACCAACCCAGAGCAGCAGCCTGGACTGCAAAACAAAACTTCTCTTCAAGTGCAGCAGTGCCACAAAGCTGTGAGAACAAAGGCAGGACTTACTGAGAGCTGCCAGGGATGAGGCTTCGGAGCTCAGGTGGTGACATGAGACCTGGAGATCCGTGTCTCTTCTATAAACCAGCTCTGATCAAAGATTTTCTGTGAAGGGCCAGGCTGCAGGCATGATGGGTCATTTCCAAACTGTGCAGGAGAAAAGAAAACCAGTCAGTGGCCAGTTTGGTACAAACCCTGTCCCCCCTGTGCTCACCTGCACACAAACATCAGCTCCATCTCCTCTCACCTGCACACAAACATCAGCCCCATCTCTGCTCACCTGCACACAAACATCAGCTCCATCTCCTCTCACCTGCACACAAACATCAGCTCCATCTCCTCTCACCTGCACACAAACATCTCTGTTTGAGATGAGGAAACTCCCCATGGGCTGTGCCAGAGGTGTCCAAGTGCCCTCCCCAGAATTGCCCCTGCCCTGGTACCTGGGGGAGCTCAGACTGTGCAGGGACACAGCAGGGACACAGCAGGGACACAGCCACCCCAGCAGTGCCTGGGGGAGCTCAGGACTGCCCAGCCAGGGCCACAGCCACCCCAGTCTCTCACAGAGCCTCCTCCCAGTCTCTCATTAACCTGCTGGACTCAGATCCATCACCCTGGCTGTTACACGAGTGCAGCACAACACCCTCTGGAGCCTGGGTTTGTGCTAAAACCCAAAAAGGAACAGAGGAGGGGAGAGGATGAGAAGCATGAATCAGTTCTTCCCAAGACTTTATTCTTTCCCTGGAATGGCATTCTAAAAATGCCTTTGGATGGTGTCCCTCCACACCCAGAATGGCAAGGCATATGAATTGCATCCTGTGTGCACGAGCTAAATGTCAGGGGTTGCAGTCTGACAGATTGCACAGAGTTAATGACAGCTACTTCACCCATACCCACACACTGCCAGCTATTTTTAAATGCCTTTACTTACATAATGTTTGGTGTCTTCATCAGCACAAATCTAATTCTGATGCCAGCACCAAGGCTGTGCTGGTGGGACACGGGAAATCACTCAGGAAGGGATGCACCCTCCCAGATCTGCTGGGCTGGGGCCTGCAGCTCTCTTCTTTCATTATTCATGGCTTTCCTGAGCAGAAGCAGGGCTGCACAGGATCGTAATTCAATCCTCCTGGAACCTGTCTGGTGACTCATTAAGGTGCAGGCTGACTGCTGAAGAGCTCTGTGGCAGAGCCTTTTGCTGGGGAAAGATCTGTTCTGAGAAGTCACTTCATGCAGTGCAAGTTACCTGGTTTGGTTTGGAGCCTGGCATCATTTCTTAAAGACACAAACAAATGCAGGAAGCACAGCCACACCACGGGGGAGCTTTGCTGCAAGGATTGTGTCAGTGGGGACTGGGATGCTCGATGGGCACGGGCTTAAAATGCAAGTTCACAGCTGCAGCTGGTGTCCAGGCACAGGATCTGCAGTCAAATGCAAGTTCACAGCTGCAGCTGGTGTCCAGGCACAGGATCTGCAGTCAAATGCAAGTTCACAGCTGCAGCTGGTGTCCAGGCACAGGATCTGCAGTCAAATGCAAGTTCACAGCTGCAGCTGGTGTCCAGGCACAGGACCTGCAGTCAAATGCAAGTTCACAGCTGCAGCTGGTGTCCAGGCACAGGATCTGCAGTCAAATGCAAGTTCACAGCTGCAGCTGGTGTCCAGGCACAGGACCTGCAGTCAAAGTGCTGTTTTGGAGGGAGTTATTCCCACTGCTGTGGAATTCCAGCCTTCCCCTGGGGCTCTCTGAGTGTAAAAGAGTTCCCTGCAGTTTCACAGGTGCACAGCTCCGGTGCCTGCATGGCTCTGTAAACGCAGGTGGAAGCCCTGGCAGAGCCCTAACCCTGTGACTGTCACCCTTGCAGAGCCCTCACGGGGGAAGGGCTCGGGTGACAGCACAGGAGGAGCTGACCCTGCCCAGAGAGCCCGTGCAGCACACACAGCCCAGCAGAGCTCGCTGCAGAACTGAGAACCTTTCCAGGAAATCCCTGCCGGGAGCTGCAGAGCCAGGCTCTGCCCCTGCTGGGCTCAGCTCTGCCCCTGTTGGGCTCAGCTCTGCCAGGTGAGCTCAGCTCTGCCAGGTGGGTTCAGCTCTGTCAGGTGGGCTCAGCTCTGTCAGGTGGGCTCAGCTCTGCCAGGTGAGCTCAGCTCTGCCCCTGTTGGGCTCAGCTCTGCCAGGTGGGCTCAGCTCTGCCCCGGCTGGGCTCAGCTCTGTCCCTGCTGGGCTCAGCTCTATCAGGTGGGCTCAGCTCTGCCCCTGCTGGGCTCAGCTCTGCCAGGTGAGCTCAGCTCTGCCAGGTGAGCTGCTCCAGCCTGCAGGAGCCACATCCCTGCGGGTCACACTCAGCTTGTGTTGAACATTCAGGAATTTGAAAGATGCTGTCACTGCCTTGTCTTGTGTGATCTCCAGCTCTGACTTTGCACGTGAGGAGTGCCTGGTGCTCACAGTCAGCAGCCAGGTCACAGAGGACAGAAACATTTAACATGGAAGGCAAAATGCCAACAACTGTGAGTTATCACTCTGCTGAAGCAATGCTTAAACGCTGAGCTTGTCGTGTAAGACACTTCAGTAAATCCTGCACAAAACACATTTCAATCTTTCCTCTTACATTGAAAGGATTTTCCTGACCTGCCTCTGCTTTTAACACGTCTTTTTCCTTTTGCCTCTATCAGAGTATAAATATTCAGTATTAGTGAAATAATCAGCAATATTACAATGTGCAGCTCTGCACTGTGTGGGTGTGTGCAGAGACACATTCAATACAGACACTCACCAGGCTGATATATTTTATTTATGTCTATAATTAATTTATTACAATTCATTACTGTCCTAGTAAGTGTAAGTAGGTAACAGTAAGATAAGCCTTGGATTAGGAGCACTGTTAATTTTTAGGTTAAAGATCCTACACCCTCATCACCTGCACTGTGGCAGTGCAGGGCAATGGGGCAGAGATTCAGAGAAGGGAAGTGGCACCATGCAGTACACAGAGCACAGAAAATACTGCAGATCTCAGACCTCCACAGGCTGCCAGGGAGGATCTGTCCCCAGCAGCTCTCGTGGAGCCCCATGAAAGGATGGAAAGCAGCTGGAGGAGCCTCTCCTGGAACGTCTGCAGGCTGAAGCTGCACCATGCAGCGTGAGGGTCTCAGTGGTAACTCAAATATCCTCCCCAGCCCTGTCACAGCTGAGAACACGGGGTTACTTGGATGATATTTGCCTTCCAATCTGAGAGCTTCTTGGTGTGTTGAACAATCACCAGTTTTGTCCCATTACATCACCTTTCAAAGTCACAAACCAAATTAATTAGCGGGATCGTGCCACCTCGTCCTTAATCTCATTAGAAAACACTGATGGCTACGGAATCAATTATTTCATACAGATTACTGCCTCAACACCACCAGCCTCCACATCACACGGGCTCAGGCTGAACTTCCAATTCTGTTGTAATTTCCTCCACTAGTTTAATTACAACCCTTAATTAAGTCCCTTCTTTAATCAACTTTATAGCTATGTCCATTCATGTATGGCAGCATATAAAATAAGAAACAAAGAGCAACGAACAGAACTATGGGGCCAAAGCAGAGCTGCCCCAGGATTTGGCTGGCCCCAACCTCTGCTCCAGGAACTGCAAGCATTCCTTCCTTTGAAATATCCACAGTAAGCTCATAACAAATACAAAGAAACTCACATTTTTTAGCTAAGGTTTACAAAACCATGATACAATTTTCATTTTGCAGTTCCTGAAGATCCAGTGGATTTGATTACAGTGACACTTCATTGTTTAGTCTCCTGTCAGCTCAGTTTCTGGGGCTCTGCAGGTGCAGTATTTTCCAGAATAGAGAATTGCATTTCCAAAGCAATAATTGAGATTTTCAGGCTTTGCTCTCCACTATTAACATAAACAGTTTGCATTTCCTTCCAATGCAGAGTGGGAGTAACAAGTTTCTCCATTGGTCTAGACACATTGCTACTTTTGCTTTTTTTGCTGGGGTTTTTTTTTTCCACGATGGTAAAAAAATTTCTTATCATTTCCTGGTAAAGAGCCCAAGTGTTTTTTTTCTCCAATTCTATCTTTCATGTTCTCCTGCATAACCGATAAAACTACCCAGTGACTTTTTTCTTTAAGATCTACTAGAACAAATGTACCAAAAGGAAATTAGCAACAAAAATGAGAAAAGCCAACACCCTCTCTGTATGCAAATTTCTTCTCTTAAATACAAAAAATGAGACCATGGGAATCCTATTTCACTGAGCAAATTAACAAAAGGTCAGAAAGCTTGATCTTTGTCGCTGGTGTACTCTGTCTGAAAGCTGAACTGCCATTTAAATATTCATAAGGGAGAGCTGTAATTGCAGGGTGAGAGCTGCAAGAGCTCTGTGGGCACAGAAGAGGAAACTGAAAATATTCATGACATGGGAGATATTCCACCAAAGGAAAATTGGGGTGAAGGAAAGGAGCCCTAACCTGGGATTTCAGTAATTTGTGAATCCAGACACATAAGGAAGTGTCCTAAAGCCTTTTATTTTGGGGTCTGTTATGGGACACAGGCACAGGAGAGAAATTCAGCCTTCACCAGCCACTGGAAACTGAGGAAGTTCCAAATGATGGCAGGACCACAGGCAGTACATGGATCCATGATTCATCTTCATGAATATTTTTTATGAAATAAAAAAAACCAAAGGAGGAGCAGCAGCTGCAGAGACATCCAAGTGGAGAGAGCAAACAAAGATGTTCAGCCCCTGCTGCACCTGTGAACTGGGCTTGCCAGCAGCACCACAGCCCCCTCCCAGCAGATTAAGGGTTCTTGCTACATAATCTTCCTGCCTGATTTTAGTGCCTTCAATTAAACCAAATTTATACTTCTCCCTGTAGTTTGATACCCAGTTTATGGAAGTTTCTGTTCAAGTTATTCTGGTGGGCACCCCAGGAAGGCTCAGAGATTTCCCAGCCCGTTCTCCCTGCACAAACCCCAGGTAACACCAGTGGTGCACTCTGCATCCTCCACCTGTGCTGCCCTCAAGCCCAAATGTGCTTTTCACACACGGGGAATGTTCCCCTTCTGGCCACGAGGAAATTCCCTCCAGCCACAGGAACCCCAGCCCAGAGCTGCTCAAAATGAGGCTCTGCAAAGCCTCACAGGTGAGATCACACCTTGAGAGAAAAATGCTCAAAGAACTGCCCTGCAATTGCCTGGAGGCTTGAAAGGGAAGTAAGTACAAGAGAAATAAAACCTGAACTCTGTCAAAAATACACCAGTGAGCTTGATAGAAATTCTTCTGCACCATCTGAAGAGGAGTATTTGGCTTTCCAGGAAGGGTAACTGTCTGCAGGGTCCCTACCCAACTGCAGGGTCCCAACCCATGATACTGGAGGTCTTGAAAGCAAGCTGTCACTGGAAAATGGAATCTTTTCCAAAAGAAAGATTCACAGCTTCTTGTTAAATAATTTTTGGAAGCATATAACAAAACATCCTCATTGGTTAGACAAGGCAACATCCCAAAATACTCCACTGATGACACCTGGTGGAGTTGCACAGGGTTTTCTGTCAGCTCTATGAACACATTTCAGACTGCAGGGACCAAACTGTGGGACAGTGGGTCATCTGAGCGGACTTTCACTCTGAATTAATTTGATGTTTTTAAAATGATGTTCTATCACGTTCCTCACATTCCAGCACCCATGGATGCCAGCTGTGCCCCTGGTCAGCTGTGAACCCCAGGCTGATCTGAGCATCCATTGCCCATTACCCATTATCTATTACCCATTATCCATTACCCATTATCTATTACCCATTATCCATCATCCATTATCCAACATTTCAGCTTGGGGGCTGTGGAGCATTTCAAGATTCCAGGTTCCTGGCTGGAGCATCCATTCAGAGCACGTCCACACCGAACCTTCAGCTGCAAAGAGCATCCCAAAACTCAGGGTTCCAGACACACTGAATTTGGAGCTCCAGACTCACAGAACTCGGGGTTCCAGACCCACAGAACTCGGGGATCCAGACTCACAGAACTCGGGGTTCCAGACCCACAGAACTCGGGGTTCCAGACTCACAGAACTCAGAGTTCCAGACTCACAGAACTCGGGGTTCCAGACCCACAGAACTCGGGGATCCAGACCCACAGAACTCGGGGTTCCAGACTCACAGAACTCAGGGATCCAGACTCACAGAACTCAGGGTTCCAGACTCACAGAACTCAGGGCTCCAGACTCACATAGCTCCATGTTCCAGACTCACAGAACTCAGGGTTCCAGACCCACAGAACTCAGGGTTCCAGACCTGACCAGCTCTGCCCTGCTCTCAGGGCTCATTGGGCAGAGCCCGTGGAAGGAGAGGTGTCCTGGAAGGGGACGGACAGACAGACAGACAGACTCTGTGCTCCCTGGGGCTCTGGGCTAGCAGGAACCTGCCACCTGCACTCCTCAGGGTTCTGTTGAAGGTGGTGTGGCTGAATTTCACCTCAGGGCTGGCCAGGCAGGCAGTGAGGGTGGCAGGACGTGACCACACGGAGAGCTGAGGGGCAGCTGGGGGCACACAGTGACCTGGGCCTCCCCAGCAGCTGCACCCTGCAGATTCCAGCTGAAATGAAAACCCTTCTTCCTGCTGAACCCGAGCTCTGGACACGGATCTCTGGCCTGAAATGCAGCCACAGACATTTCCTGGCCTGCCTGGGGAAGCTTGCTGCCTTTAATAATCTTGTTTCCCCACCAGTTTGGGCTGCCAGTGAAACCACCCAGGTGGCTGTGAGCTCTTTCACAGGATCAGGAATAAATGAGTGAGATGTGTTTGTCATCAGACAAAAACATCCTTGTGTCTCTGTTCAAACATCCTTCCAATATTAGCCAGACTGAACAATTCCCACCACGACAGCAAAGAGGAAACACTGCTGAAAATGCAAAGTTTAGCTTGTGGCTAATTATACAGATCCAGCTTTGGGTGAATGGTGATCTTGATTGTGAATGGGAAGATTGTTGATTTGATGTTTTAATAAATAAATTTAAAAATTAGAGCTCACTTGTCACTTGCATCTCAAAGTAAGAAAGAACAATAGGCAGTACTGGAGGCTGTCCAGGCATGCAATCCCAGCCCTGGAACAGAAACATCCAGAGCCTGCACCACCAGAATGAGAAAATGAATGCAGACAGTTGACAAGGAAAAAACCCTGATAAGCAATAAAATGCTCACACCAACCAATGGAAAACACTGCAGGAAAAGTATGATTTGCTTTGATTTGATAAATGAACTATGTGGCAAAGTGAACTATTTCCTTCAAAAGTCAGCTAAGGACTAGGCTTTTCTTTTTTTTTCTTTTTTTAAACTGGAACAATAAAATCTTCAGCAACTATATTAACCATATATTAACTATGTACTACTATACTTTATATATGTAATAGAAATTACATTATCTATAAACTATTAAACTACTTTTCCACCCTTTTTTCCATTAAGGTCACCATGGCTCTGTGCTCCCTCTCTTGGAAGCAGACACCCTGTACCCTCCTTGGCACACAAACCCTTCCTCCATCAGTGAAACTCTTCACAAAACCGAGCTCTGGTGGGAGCTCCACTGAGCAAACTCCTGCTGGCAGGAGCCTCTTCTCTCCTCTCAATCCTGCCCTTGGTTCTGCTCCTTTATGCAGCCAGTGTCACATTGGCTGCCCTTTCAGCTAAAAACTTCTCAGTCACCCTGATTTTCACAGTGGCTCTTGCTGTAGCTGACACCAATTCTCCAAAGCACTGCAGGCTTGAGGGTTCCCATATTTTTAGCTACTGTGCCAAATTGCTCTGAATTTAATTAGTTAAACACCTATCTGCAGGAATCTATCCTAAATTCAAAGTGAGAGTCTGCTGTCAAAGTTGTTATGATCAATTCAAAGCAACTTTGGTACCTTCTGGGCAGGAAGCTCTGATGCAAATGACTCATGTTGCTGTGTCAATCTAAAAACCACTTTTAGCTGTGAGTCTCAAACAGCAGAATATCACAGAAAGTGCCAAAAAATCCTGCGGCCAGAGCAAGAAATGCGATTCTTGGGAAAATACAGATCTGGCTATTAGATGGAATAATTGCTTTATTTATTACTCTTTAACACTCTGATATAAAACTCACAAGGATAAGCTAAGATAAAGAGGCAAGATACACATCCATACTACTGAGGTTTCTTCCATAAAGTATCAAATAATTTACCTAATTTACAATTTAAAAAAAGGTTATTGAGCATAAGACTGGCTGATTTCTCCATTTTATTCATGCTGCAAATATTGACACCCTCTGTGCCCTGGAGAAGGGGGCAAGAGATCCCTCCTGTGCACAGAATTCTGCACAGACTGCAGGGAAGCTTTGCATTGACTCTCAACTCAACCCTGGCTAAGGAAAGAAGTCTTAATGAACACCAGATACCCACTAATGTTGAATCTTCTGGAATATTCTTTTCAATAGTAAAATTCACATCATCTCATATTAACACAGGTTCCACATTCAGGTTCCATGAAAGCACACAGGATGTCCAGCTGACAAAGCTGCCACAGCTGCAGCCCCACTCAGCAAAGCTTTTATACCTCAAGTTTTAGGCACATGCATGAACAAGCCATGCATCACTCTGCAGGAGCTCCACACTGGCAAATACAACACCTGTCTTGTCCATGGGGCTGTTGATTTTTATGGAAATGAATTATGTATTGGCCAGACCAGTTTTTCTTCCATTTCACACATGTAACTAATATATTTCTTACTGGAATTATCCCACAGTGATACAACCACCAGTCTAAGGAGAATCAGGCCTTTAAGCCCTAAGTATTATCAACATAAAATGTAAATCCTTTAAAAAGGATTTGAGGTGGCTTTTTATGAGAAAATGACAGTCAGGAAAATGTCTGACTGCCTCTGACATAAACAACAGGACAAGAGCTGAAGATTCATCTCTGTGAAGAAATCTGAAACCCGAAGTGAAACCAGAACTCATCTGACAGCAGCTGCTCTCTCTCAATAGCCAAACCATCCTGTTTGACTTCCCCGTTTTGGCAGCACAAAAGCGTCATTTTGGCACAGCAGAGCCTCCCCTCAGGAGGGGATCAAGCAGCATCTTGAGCCTGTCTTGCACAGCCCAGGATCTGTGCACCCTGTCCTGGAACAGTCCTGTGCAGAGAGCAGAACTGTGCCTCTGCCTCCAGCCTCCAGCAGGGCTCTGCTGATCACTGTAAATGATGTCAGCAGTGTTCAAATGGAGCTGCCAGAGCAGAGACTGGACCTGCAGAGAGAGCGTTTTTCCTGCCAGTGCAAGGCTCTGGCATGAGCCCTGCTGGATCTGTGCCTGCCCAGGCAGCCAAAGGCATCAGCAGCCAGAGCAGCCCCGCAGCCTCCCTGCCCTCCAGAGCTCTGCAGGCACTGCCAGGTGAGCCCTGGAGCCTGGCAGGCACTGATGGGCTCATCAGAGCACGGCTCAGCCTGGGCAGAGGAGCCACACAGAGACGTGGCCACACTGTGCTCGACTCTTCAGCCACCCCTCAGGATGGAAACACAACTTCCTCCAGGCAGTGAGAATCTGGGATCATCTATATGGAAATTATAAATGATGCATCGGCATTTATTAGCCTCAAACATCCTTCAACATGTACTGCAGTTACTGAGATTAAAGATGTTCCTAATTAAAAATTAATCCATTTACTATACAAAATCGACAATATAAATCTCCATGGGATTATTTGGTTTATCATCAGAGGTATATGAACACCACACTCGAGTTGTCTGGGCCCTCTGACACCCAGTGAAGAAATGGGCACTTTAAGGAATAATTTACATCCACTCTAAGACAGGTACTAAAAATAGAAAGCTTTTTCTCCATCTGATTTCTGTAAGTTATTACTGCCTGAGCATTCCTCACAGTCCCTGTGATGATGCTAAACCTGCCCCTTTCTGGCCAGCCTAACTGCAAATTTACCTTGACTTCCCACTTGCTTTTCTGGTGAGTCACTTAAAGCTCACCTGGACCCCACACACCTGTGCTGACACCTTCATTCCACAGGAACTGTGCCTGAACTGCCCCTTGCCCTTCTCCAGGGAGCTCTTTGAATAAGGCAGGTTAAATAACTGCATTATCACAGGTCCAGAATTAAGCCCAGGAAGTGAGAATCAATTTACTTTGACTTTCCTATTAAGTTATGTGAAGATCAGTTAAAGGATTTTCTCCGGCCTCCATCTGCACCCTGTATCAGCAGAAGGGTGGAATTGATGGTATGCAAGTCACATCTATCTTCCTCTTTGATTCACTTAATGAAAGAGATCTATTGCAATTTCCTGCTTTCCATCTTTTAAGGAATGTGGTTACTTTGAAGATTCCTTGAAGCTTGCAGTATTTTTCCTTATAACTAAATTCTGCTTCTCCTGGATATCTTACTTTATCATTGCCAGTATAAGTTGTTAGTACACATCTGTCCAAGGCATTCTGGACTGACTGTGCTCCACAAACTTAAATTCTGACTTCAATTGATAGAAAAACTTTTCTAAAAAACATTTTTTGCTTTCTCTCCCCCTCCCTCCCTCAAGAGTGTTGTATTTCTAACTGCTGGTGCAAGCACTGGAGCAGCATTTAAATGATGGCTTCAGGTATGCTAAAATGGATGAGAAGGTGTCTTCATCAAGGTAACAGACAGGTTCTGCTGAGCCCAGTTTGGGACAGACTCTGCTGAGCTGGAGCCCAGTTTGGGCAGGTTGTGCTGAGCTGGAGCCCAGTTTGGGCAGGTTGTGCTGAGCTGTCCTGTCACAGGGATCTATCTGCCCCCAAGCCCTGCACTGCCTCTCCCCCTCTGGAGAAGGAGAACACACCAGAGGGGTGGTGGTCACAGGCTGTGCACAGCCGCCCTGGAGCTGTTTCCAGCCTGAAGTATCCTCTGATGCCAGGACTCCGTGGATCAGAGTCCCACCTCCACCCTGACCCCCACCTCTCACCCCCAGCCACAAACCAGGCACGTCCCAGAGCAGGTCTGCAGGAAAGCTGTCAGCACAAACACCGGAATTCATCCTTCCAGCTGAAAACAAACCGAACAACCCCACACCAGCACAACTCCTGAAAGTCTCTACCTCGCATGCCCTGCTGGCAAGCTCAGATAAGCACACTGGAGGGGAGCTGAGGGAGCTCCAGACGGGAAAGGTTCATGTTGCTGTGGTGTGGCTTGGTTTTGCACAGTGATTAGGCTCCCTGCCAGCCTGATTCCTTCCATGTTTTAACTATCTGCAGCTGAGTGATTACATTAATAAACTTCCAGAGCAGACAGCATGCTAAATTCAAGCCACTGTTCATGGAGGAAGAGAATGGATGTCTTTAAATACACTTTCTCTTCTAAACCCTAGGAAAAAAAAAAAAAAAAGGCAAACCCTGGCCTGATTTTCTCTGAAAGAACCCTTCCTTAGAAACCTCCAGCAACCTCCTGATTCTCAGCAGGGTTTTTAGGACCAGGAGAATTCCCTCTCAGCTGAACAAAGAATTTTTTCTTTATTTTTAAGGCAGTTGCAGCAGATCTAACATTCCTCTCCATCACCCATCACAGGTCTGCAAAACTCAGATCCCAGTCATAACATCCCCAGAAATTACAGTTTGAAGACCTTGAGGTCAAAAGCATTCACCTGTACTATCCAGGCTCAGAGAATAAATCATCAGCAATGATTTATAACCAGAGAGGAACAGGTGAGACCAGAAATCTTCAGGTCAAGTCCACCCCAAGTGCTCAGACTGGGCCACACAAAATCCCAAGTCTGTCTCACAAACAAATTACCAAGAATGGATGGGGGGAAGTGAATCCTGTTATGTAACACACAAATAAGAACATTTTCACTTTTGGGTAACAGGCAGGATGTTTGCTGGCAGCACAGCAGGAGGGTTTTTAGCGAGGTGTCACAGCCACGATGTTTCCCCAATAAATCAGAGGCAGCCCCAGCAAACAGGAACAAAAGCACTTTGCTTTTCTGCAGCAGGAGCAGCTCCTGCCAGCCCTGAGCCTTGGCTTTGCCTCCCCTGTTCCCAGACAGAGAGAAAGGAGGATGTGCCAAGTGAGCAGGCACTTCCTGCAGGGAGCTGCACCAGCTCTGACAGCAATCCAAGCACTGGTGTCTTCTTCCCAAAATGTTCTTTCATCCCTTCACTTGCCATACAACTGCTGGATTTTTTCCTTTTTGGTTGTTCACTTATTTTTAATTTATGCAGCAGGAAATGACTGGAACTGTTTCAGGCACCTGGTACAGAATCCTCCACATCTGGTGAGTCCCTCAGGGAGCAGAGCTCTGCTGTGGGCACATCCAGCTTGGATTCCCAGCTCTGCCACTGACTCACTGCAGAAACCTGGGGAAATGTGTGCCCTGCTGAACAAAATGGGGATAATAATCATTCTCACCTAGGAGATGTGCACTTTGTTAATTAATGTCTGTAAGGACTTTGAAATCCCCAGATGAAAGGGGAAGTGCATCACATGAATCCATGGAACATAAAATAATGCATGAATGGAATAATGCCTTTACCACTTCTTTAGTGCACGTAACACTTCTTAACCATTCATCCTGTGCCAGAGCTTTTAGTTAGGAACTCTGAACTGAAAAATATTCAGTCACCTGCACTGAGGAAAGTACCAGAGGCACCATGCAGAGACTGCAAAAGTAAAAGGGCTTTTTTACATAAAGAACATTCATGCAGCACTTGGAGGAAGGGTTCATTGAGAATTCCTGAATTCAGACAGAGAACAAGCCCGGGAAGCACTTAGGCAAGGTTAAAGCTGAAGCTGGGCTAAAGCTCAGCCAGGCAGATGTTGTGCAAAAGCCACACTAAAGATGAGCAGCTGTTGGCATTTCTGAACACTTCCCTCACCTGGCAGTCTCAGCACTCAGTCTGTGCTTGAGTCAGCACCAGTGATGAAATCAGACCTACCTTGTCATTTTGTCACTAACAGACAACACAGAATAAGCTCTTGTTGTGTTTCATAACATAAGCTCCCCAAATTCCTGGTTTATTCATACAGCCCTTTCTTCTGGCCTGTTCCAGTTCCAGCTCATCCTTCCTGAACACAAATCCTACACTGATACAAAAAGCCAAAGCTTTAAGGTGTGTTTTGAGAATTCCACACTCTCTGTAAATGGTTTTAATTATTGAGGATGGCAATAATGTGAGTTGTTTCTCACACCTCTCAGAGCGGGATATTGTGATATTTCCCCTGAAGTATTTACTTGCTGGTTTTATTATTTATGTAATAGTGGTCTATTATCAATCCAGCAATGATGGATAGTGATAGCTGAACGTTCCTCTGGGACTTCATCCCTGGAGCAGCTTTGATGGAGATATGAAAAGCCAAATGCATTTTTCCCACGCACACAGTGGGACTCGTGCACATGAGGAGATTTACCAGGATCTGAATAAAATACACTGCACCAGCCCATCATGAGAGAAACCCAATCCAGCCCTGAAGTTATTCCAATAAATTAGAAATTCTGGTAATAGGAATGCCAGGGACCTTTAAAAGCACTGCAGCTCACAGGCATGCATTATTCTGCCTAGTTAATGCCAGCAATTATACTTTTAATGAATATTGCAGAGAACAAAAAATAAATAGTGCTACATGCCTCAAATCTGCATTTTTCTAACAGCCATGACTGCTATGAAAATTCTGTTCTCTTGGCAATTGTTACACACCACAAACAAAATCTCATTTTTACCCCAAGGCAATGTGGTGCCAAGGACAGTTCCTTTTTGCTTACTTGTGAGTTCAGTTTGGAAGGGGAGTAGTCCACAAATGACAAGCTTGTGAAAAGCTAGATTGTGATGTATTACTGAGGACAAAGCCAGTACCAAAGACAAGGAATTAATAAATGAGTAAAACTCACCAGTGTTTAACAAAGAGCACTTCTGAACTCACATTTACCAACTGATTTTAAGAAGCAAGTCCAGACAAACAGTAGAATCCCTTTACACACATGGAAAATAATGGATTTTACCTTTTAAGTCTTTGTTTTCCACTGCACCTTCTCACTGGGTGTATTTTAAGCCTCTCCATCTCTTCCTTCCTCTTTCAGTGGCCTGGGAAATGCTACAGGATCTGATCTGACCTCTAAGGAAGCACACAGAGCTGGAGTGGGCACACCAGGCTGGTAAAACCCCAAAGAGAACACCAGGGCAAGCGGATACTTTGCCCAGACACCTTTCCTGGTGTAAAAGACCTTCTTTCAAACAATAATTTCCAATTCACTACAGCCAGTTCCATCCTGACGTTACAGTGCATAACCCAGCTGCACTAGGGAAAATTCCCTGTTACTTGGTTACAGCAAATCAGAGTGAGAAAACATCCTTCCCAACAGCAGCATGGGCCCTGAAATGCTACTAAATAAAGGGATATTAAAAATCAACAGCACGCTCTGACTGAATGTTCTGGTAGCTTTTTAGGTGCCAGACTAAATTTTAGCCACAGGAAGCACAGTGGGGTGAGAGGGGAAGGCAGCACAGCTGACAGGGCTCATGTGGGGGTCCCAGCTGTGGGTGTCTCTGGGTCTGCACTGAAGGCACTTGAGATGATAGTTCCTGTTCACATTCAGGTGTTTATTATTTCTCATCAGTGAAACAGTCTCACTGCTGGGAGTTCTGCAGCTTTTCATGAGAAGGCACAAAATGGCCAACAATCTCTTGTTACAAGGTCTTGTAAGACTAAACTGTCCAATTAAGAACTGACACCTGGATTATTTTCCCTTTTAACCCAATAACTGATCCCAAAGAGCCCCAATGTGGACTTTTCTGCCCAATTACAGAGTGCCAGCCAAACCCATGGAGAAGGAGGAAGAAGAAGCATGAAGAAGAAACCCAGGACAGCACCCTGTGCCCTCCATCCTGCTTCCATCCACACCACACTAAAAATCCCAAACCCTAAATTTCTCACCAAGTGACACACCTACACTCTCTACAATCTGTTCCACACTTTTGTGGGTTCCAGTCTATCTTGAAGTCTAGGAAACTTTCTCCATGAATGAGGGTCAGAGTCAGTGCTGCCCTGGGGGTCAGGGCACTCCAGAGCAGACAGAGGAATATTCCTGTGCCCTGGGTTTCCACAGGCTCAGGCGTGGGGCAAGGAGGAGGAGAAGGATTTCCCCTGTGAGAAGGAAGGAGAAGGATTTCCCCTGTGAGAGCCACTGAGCAGGGCTGCTTCACTCTGGCTGCACGAGCTCTTGTGGAGCCTCGTGGAGCTCTGGGGAAAGGCTGGGAGCTCCCACCCCTGCAGGAGGGAGGCTGAGGCTCATTTGGGCCACCAGAGCTGCCACGCTGGTGTGACACCAGCTGCCCTAATGGCAGGTTTCCCTTTAAACACAGAAACATCAGCTGTACCCACCTGCCCTACCAAAAAACCCACAAAACCGTTCTACAGCTGCCTCTGTTCTGATTCCAGTTCAGCCAGGAGCCACCAACGATGGTGACACAGCAGCATGAACTGTGCTTCATCTTCAAATAAACCAGAGCTACTAAAATCACAGGCACTTATACAGAAGATTTGAGACTGTTGAACAGAGACCCTTCCAGAGAGACATTTATAGTTCCTGCACACCCTGCAGGTGAACAGGCAGCCCTTGGAGTACACAAACTGATTGTAGCCACCCTGATTTATGATAGTAGTAATTTTTTTAAAGATTAATGCATTTGCAGACTCATTACTAGGAGAAGCACATGGCCAGTTAATTTAAAATGAAACAAAAAAAAAATCTGGTTTTAGAAGATCAATACTTCCCCCTCCTCCTTTCTTATACAACATTTAATTAAGAGAAGCAATACAATGGACAAATGTTAGAGCAGGTTCTACAAACAACACCCATGGATTTCCATTGACCCTCCTGAATCATCCTGGGCAAATAAACCTGAAGCACACTGAAATTTTCTCACCTGCAAAACAGACACAATGATAGCAAACCATCATTCTGAAGCACTCAGTAAAGAGTTTTCTTACTGAAAAGTGCTATTGCAGACTAAGGGCTTCTCTAGACAAAATGTATTTCAATACGAGATTATAAACTTGTAAGCCTGATAGTCTTTAAAAAAACCCAACACCCAAAATTTCATCCAGTTCTTCCTCATTTCTAATCACAACTTTCACTCAAGACCACAGCAGCTGATTGGCACTGAGCCTTGCCAGCAGGTAAAGAAAGCGAGGCAGAAGATGTGCTGTGGTTTATCAGAGAGCACAGTCAGAGCCACAGACAGACAGAACTCTCAGACAGCACTCAGCCTGCAAGGCCAGAGTCAGAGCCACAGACAGACAGAACTCTCAGACAGCACTCAGCCTGCAAGGCCAGACCCTGGCCAGGCAACCAAAGGAGACTTGTTTCCTCCAGGGCCCAGGCTGGTCCATCCATGGAGTGCTTGAGCTGCACTGGAGAGTGCATAAAGATGGATAAGGGTGTGTGAGGGTGTGTGAGGGTGTGTGAGGGTGTGTGAGGGTGGATAAAGATATATAAGGATGTACAAGGGTGTACAAGGGTGGATAAAGATATATAAGGATGTATAAGGGTGTACAAGGGTGGGTAAATATTTATAAGGATGTATAAGGGTGTACAAGGGTGGATAAAGGTGCATAAATATGTATAAGGATGTATAAGGGTGTATTAAGGATGTATAAAGATATATAAGGATGTATAAGAGTGTATAAGGGTGTACAAGGGTGGATAAAGATATATAAGGATGTACAAGGGTGGATAAAGATATATAAGGATGTATAAGGATGTATAAGGGTGTACAAGGGTGTATAAAGATATATAAGAACGTATAAGGGTGTACAAGGGTGGATAAAGATATATAAGGATGTATAAGGGTGTACAAGGGTGGATAAAGATATATAAGGATGTATAAGGGTGTATTAAGGATGTATAAAGATATATAAGGATGTATAAGGGTGTATAAGGGTGTACAAGGATCTACAAGGATCTACAGGCATGTTTTAGGCACCAAGAGTGTGGAACTGTGTGTGAAGTGTGACCAGAGATGGTTCTGGCCTGGAGGAAGGAGGAAGAGCTCTTACTCTGTGAGTGGACATGCTGCTGCCATTTACAAAATGCTCCTTTAGCAAACCAGAACCTAATGAATTACCAAGCATTAAAAATTGATTGTCCCTACACAGCCTTTTTGGAGCCTGTATTGATTCATGTTTTCATTCTGCAGAAGGCACCAGGGCCCAGTTAGGATCTGTGGGAGGTGAAGGGCTGGGGGGACACACTGAGAGGTTCCTGTGCTTGCTCTGTGCTCGGGTCACTTCAGAGCTGGGATGAGCAACGCTCTCAGGAGAGCAGAAGGGCTCCTGGCACGCTGTATTTAATGTGGATTGGATCCTCACCTGGCATGGCAGAGTTCAAAGCCAGCCCTGGCTGCCGTGCCCTGCAGGGACTCAGAGCTGCCTGCAGAGCATCCCCGCCAGGGACCTGACAAGGCAGGGCACAGATCCTGTGCCAGAACAAACCAGCCACAAGATTTCTGCAGTCATCCCACATAAAAAACCTGCTCAGGCCGCTGCCTTCAGACAGAGCCTTATGTCAGGCCCAGTATGACACAAGCACATTTCCCCCAACTACTTAAAGGTTATGTAATAGAGATCTGCAGAGCATTAGCAGCCACATGACACGTCCCACTAAGATTCCAAACTGCCACCTACAAAATTTAATTAGCAAGCAGTAAACAAGGGACAGGGGAAGAAATACACCCCTGGAGCTGGCAGGGAATATTGCTAAGGTTCTAAACTTCAGGACAGGGGGCAGGGACGGGGGAGAACAGAAAGTCAGACTTTGCCAGGAGGGGGAACTCTGAGTGCCACAGAGGAGGGAAATGCAGAGCACAGGGGCAGAGCCAGCCCTGCAGTGCTGCTTACAGTGACAGCTGAGAGCTTCATGCCCTGAATTCTGAGCACCAGCAGCTCCCTAACCCTAACCCTAACTGTAACCCTAACCCTTACCCTAATCCTAACCCAAATCCTTACCCTAACCCAGCTCCATCCCTCCCCAGCCAGTGCCCAGCCCCAGCACACCCCCAGGCACTCTGTGCTGTGCCCTGGCACAGATCTGCACAAGTCCTGGCTGATGAACATCAGAGAACACTCACAGTGAGAGGGGCAGGGCTCTCACTGCGCTTCCCACCAAGGGGCACCATGGTATTCCATACAGGAGAAACAGAGCACCTTTTAGCTCTGTAAGAAGGAGGTACAGAAATACTCAGCAGGAGCTGAAAAGGTAAAGTCACAGAATAAGTTCCCTATTCTGGAGGAATTTAGCCTTAATGTAGGATTTTTCCAAGCTAACCCTAAACAAGTTAACCTGCCTCCAGAAAGGCTTATTTTCCTTTCGAAGCTGGCAAGAGGGGGTATAATTGTAATTTTTTTCCATCACACATCCAGTGTAAAAACTTGATGAGGCTGTCTATAAAAATGATTTATGCTCCTCAGTGAAAGAAAATCAGTCTAGCTCTCTAGGGGAGGTGGAGCGTGGAGGGGAAGGGGTGCATATGATGGCTGCCCACCAGCTCACCGTGTTCACACCAAACCTCCAGGCAGAGGGGCTGGCTGCAGGATGATCTGCAAAGGAAAACAGGAAAAGGGGTTCTAATTGTCATGAGATGAGAGCAGGGAAGAGAATCTGTGCCATGCTGTTATTTTCTCAGTGCCTTCCTCTTGTTCACAGGAACACCCTGCACTGCTGCTGATCAGCCAGCACTGGGCACAGCAATGCCTGCTGCTCTAGAAACCAAGCCTGTGTGTCACAGGAAACAGAAAATTTTATGACAATTATATATTTTTAAAAAAGCAAAAATCAAATCAACCCCCCTGTCCCGTTCCCTCTGTCCTGACACCTGCACTGTAAATGTTTCTACCAAACCACTGCCACCAGCAGGGGAACAAGGCTCTCCACTCCAACCTGCACAAACCCACCAGCACAACAGAGAATTTAGCTAATCAAATGTTATTCCAGAAACCCCAGAGCAAATTCAAATTCTTCTGGCACTCAGCAATATTCTTCTGCAGATCAACAGCACACAATGCAGGCTGTCAAGTGATTTATAAGTAGCATCTAGAAGCCTCTGTTGGGATTCAGCATCCTGATGGAGAAAACAGTATTTGGTCTGAAAATCTCATTTCCTAAGCAGATAAAATAAATAGAATGTAGTGCAAAGAGTTCATTATTATTCCCATTTACAGAAGGAGAACAGAGCCCAGGAGATGCTGAATGCTTTGCTCAGGGCCATTCACAGAACACGTGGCAGAGCTGGAAGCCCCACTCTGATTTCCTGACCAAGCACCACGAGCAGCAGCCAGAGTGGGAGCCACGAGCCCTTGGAGCACTCTCATTTCCTCACAGGATCCCAGCCACAGGTGGCTTTGCAGTCAGCACTGGCTTTACAATGGCTTTGCAGTCACCATTTACAGGATGAACACAGCCCCACCAGGTCCTTTAGCAGCATGGGGGCAGTGAGCAGAGAGCCCTCAGTGCCACCCAGGCTGCAGCCCCAGCTGCTCCAGGGCCAGGGCACCCTGCCCAGAGCCCCTGGCAGCCTGGCTGGAGCTCTTCCCCACCTCTGAGCACAGCCTGGGTCCGTGGCACCCTGCTTGGGAGAAGCTGCATTTCCCCAGCGCTGTGGCTACACTCCAGTTCTAATTTTATTCCTGATATTGGGACACATTTTTCAACTCTAACAGCAAATGCTGTTCTAACAGAGGAAATGCTGCTGTCAGCAGCACTCTGTGACAATCTGGGCAGGCATCTTACACAGAACATCAGCAGTCAGAGTAATCACCAGTGGCACCAGGTGCTGTCCAGAAAATCTGCACAGATTTCAGTTCCTTGGTCCTGTGCACAGAGAGACTTTCCAAACACCAGAGAGGAACTGGTATCTGCACAGCCTGACATTCTATCAGAACAGGATATACAGGCTGTGAAAGGGGGAAACAAAGGATTTACACAAAATTCCAGTTTAGTCAGAACCTTTTGCTGAATAATAACCCAAAAATAAGTCCCAGGAAAAAAGTCGTGACTAACAGATATTTCAGCTGCTGTGACATATTTCATAGCAGTGATGAGGGCCTGAAACAGTTTCAGTGAAATGACAAACAGCCTTGACTGTCAAACCATGCTTGATTCAACATGAATATTGAAAGGACAGGACACAACCAACGAGCTTCTCATCACAGAGCAAAGTCAGCGTGATTTTGGGTGTTTGATTTTGATCTGTGGTGGGGCATTTCACACACTAACACCCGAGCATGTGAATTATCCAGTGATCACAGGCTTCTCATGTCTCCTGTGGCAGCCCAGAAAGGTTCAGAGCTCTGTAACCAGAACACTGTTGTGCTGGTATATTGATTTAAGGCTCACACAGCTGTCCAAAGGGCAGGGGTTACACACACGGGTGTGTGCACACCTGACACAGATCTCACCAGAGACACATCTGTACAGATGTGCAGATACAGAGGTACATCCACAGCTTGTGCAGGTGTGGATGTACAGATTTGTTTGTGCAGATGCAGAGGTACATCTACAGCTTGTACAGGTGTGGCTGTGCAGATTTGTTTGTGCACATGCAGAGGTACACCCACAGCTTGTACAGGGATAGATGTGCAGATTTGTTTGTGCACATGCAGAGGTACACCCACAGCTTGTACAGGTGTGGATGTACAGATTTGTTTGTGCACATGCAGAGGTACACCCACAGCTTGTACAGGTGTGGATGTACAGATTTGTTTGTGCACATGCAGAGGTACATCCACAGCTTGTACAGGTGTGGATGTACAGATTTGTTTGTGCACATGCAGAGGTACATCCACAGCTTGTACAGGGGTAGATGTACAGATTTGTTTGTGCAGATGCAGAGGTACATCCACAGCTTGTACAGGGATAGATATACAGATTTGTTTGTGCACATGCAGAGGTACATCCACAGCTTGTACAGGGGTAGATATACAGATTTGTTTGTGCACATGCAGAGGTACATCCACAGCTTGTACAGGCATGGGACTGCTCACATCCATAGAGAGATGCTTCAGGTTTCTGAGCTTGCAGCTGCCAGTTAACTAAAGCAGCACTCAGCAGCTATTCAGACCATTTTCATGCAGAAATCTGTGGCACTGCCCTGCCCCATGTTTTGTTCCACCTCACTTTTCCTACCCCTAAAACCCACGTGCTGTTTTAGAGCTGTAACTTGGTTTTAATTCTAGAAATTTCAACACGCTGCCTGTCTCAAAAAGGCGCCCCGGGCAGAGACAAATACATCAAGTTGGATGTAATAGCAGAGCCCCCTGTTCTCTGCCTCTAGCATGCAGTCATGCTGTATTTTAGCAGGCTGGAACCCATTCAGGTACACAAGCAGGGAAAATCAGGGTTGCTCTCCAGCCTGCAGACAGCATGGCCACTTCACTGGTTTCATTCAGAGTCGGTCTTTCCCCTTTTAAAAAGAAAACAGTCTGCACAAAGCCACTGACCAGGACCATCAGATCAAAAAGGAACAACAAAGAGGCACCTAAAAAACCCCAAGCTCCTTTAAGGTACTAGAAGTAGCACAAATGTGTTTCAAAGGCTGTCTGCAGTGGTGAATCCTGGCTGACATCTGCACTATTTGATCTGAATTACCTTCTTCATTTGTCAGCTGGGCAGACTTGAAAGCCTTCCTCTAATAAAAATGTAACACCTCCCGACCCTCTAATAAAAATGTAACATCAAAATACAAAGTGACCACAGCAACTTTCCTATCAGTGCCATATGCTGCTATTTTTTATCATATTGCCTTTATGGGCATGCTGTATCTTCCCCTCTACTGCTTGGTCTGTCTTTCAGTATTTCATGCTGTTTTCTCAAGGCAGCTCTTCTATTTTGCCAAGCAATAGTCCTTATTTTTATTTGGATGATAACAATCATGGTATTCTTCCCCTGTCACAGAGTACTTGCTGCAATTCCTAATGTTACAACCAGTGGCTTTGAATTTATGTATTTCTTCAAAATATATCCAATCCCTTAAGAAGCAGACTCTGTATTTACCAGATGCAGTGTCAAGGCTCACGAATAAGTTATTCTGCTGAGTTATTTTGTATACAAACCCTGCATCACTACCTGCACTGGACAAAACAGTCCAGGCAGTGTTTTACCACTAAAAAAACAGGCAGCAGTAGCTTAACAAAGAAAAACCAAAGCTTTAATGTGCCCTGAGATTCTCCTCAGCCACAACTGCACTAAGCCCGTGTACAGCTGTAATGTCGACCATCACATCACTCTGGGAAAGACACACCCCCAGCAAGAGCCGGTTTGGGAGAGAGGTTAATAAAAACCCTGCAGTGCCCTGTAACGCTGAGCACAGCACACTGCTACGTGCTAATTCACTGGTATTTATGGGAATGAGCAATAATAAATGCTATTATTCTGTTCTACGTGCTCGTCTGCAGAGCAGACATCCCCCAGACCTGCTATCTGTAGCGCCCATGTATCTGTCTGTCTCTATCTGCACATCTCGCCCTTCGGTGGAAAAAGGATGAGGTATTTACTTGCAATTGGTCTGATTTAGCTCGAGATGCCAGACAAATGGCACGTATTTGCACGGGCAGCGGCTGTGTGCAGGAGCAGCCGGGGATGACTTTGCCATGACACGACAATCCACATTTGCAAAGCAAACACATTCCGAGGAGCTGCACCGTGCCTGGGGCCGGGGGCAGGGACAGCCACCGCCACCTCTGCCCACAGACACCAACACGGAACAGAAACACGGCCATCCAACCTGCCAGAACGGCTCTGATTTCAGTGGAAACCCTAAAAGCGACTGGGAAATGACATCAGATTAAACATCAGTCGGAGGGAGGATGGAATAATCTAGCAAGAGTTTAATCCCTTTACCTAGCGCTCGTGCACGATGCACATTTTATTATTCAGAGCAGCACCTGGGAGGGAAGATGCAGTGAAGGGCATCGCCAGATTGCTGCAGAATAATAAAGTTTGCCTGCCTGCGATAAGAGTTACCGATGCCGAAAGGGGAACTGTCCCCCCGCACACGCATCCGCGTCCCCATCCCCGTCCGCATCCGCGTCCCCATCCCCGTCCCCATCCTCATCCCCATCCTCATCCTCATCCCCGCCCCGCGGGCCCCAGAGCGGCCCCGGCTGTTCCCAGGAGCGATCCCCGCGTACCTGCGCTCAGGCGGTGCCGAGGGCGAGCGGGCTCCTGCGGGAGAGAGCGGGGCCGGCGGCAGCTCCGGGGCCGCCAGCAGCAGCAGCCGCAGCTCCGGTGACGGAGCGGATTGCCCGGGGCCGCCAGCAGCAGCAGCAGCTCCGGTGACGGAGAGGATTGCTCGGGGCCGGCAGCTGCAGCAGCAGCTCCGGTGACGGAGAGGATTGCTCGGGGCCGGCAGATGCAGCTCTCGGTGTCGGAGCTCCGGTGTCGTCAGCAGCAGCTCCTGGGCCGGAGCTCCGGTGCCGGAGCGCTCGGAGCCGGCAGCAGCCGCAGCTCCGGGTGTCAGCAGCAGCAGCTCCCGGTGTCGGAGCTCCGGGGCCGGGAGCAGCAGCTCCGGTGTCGTCAGCAGCAGCTCCGGGGTCGGAGCTCCGGTGTCGGAGCGCTCGGGGCCGGCAGCAGCCGCAGCCCCGGTGTCAGCAGCAGCCGCAGCCCCGGTGTCGGAGCGCTCGGGGCCGGCGCTTCACGGGCGCTCCCCGGGCGGGCAGGCGGGGAGCCGAGCGAGCATCATCGCCGTGCACGGCCGCCCCCGAGCCTATGAGGCGGCGGCAGGCTCTCGCAGCCGCCCAAGATGGCTCTGCCGGGGGCCGTGGCCGCTCGCACACACGGCCCGGGCCCCGAGCGGGCCGGGGCCGCGCCGGGAGCGGCTGCGGGCAGAGCCGCGGGGCTGCGCTAGCGCGGGATCGGCCGCCGGGCCGGCTCTGGCCTGCTGGCTCGAACCAATGAGCTGGACATGCCAGCCGCAGGGGCTTTTCCGCCGCCCGGCCCGCCCAATGAAGGCGCAGCAGCGCCGGTGCAGGAGGGGATTGAGGCGGATTACCTGGAGCATCCCCGGCGTTCCGCCGCTCCTCTTCCCGGCCGGGCGGGGGGCAGCGCGTTCCCACTAAACTCCCGAGGTGCAACAACGTCTCCCCAGCGGGCAGAGGGAGACGCTGTAAGGGGACACAGGGAAAGATTTTCAATAAATCAAATTTTAGAGACCCAGCTGCAGTCGTTGTCTCATTGTTTCTTGCTCCTAGTTTCTCCTCAGCAGAGATGATCCGAGTGACAGAATGTGATCACTTTGGGAGTGCATTCACTGCAACATAACTGAGCTCCCCAGGCTGACGAAGGTTAAATCATCAAGAAAACGTCTGAATTATATTGAGTGGTATTTCTGTATTTTCCTTTCAGTATTTTACAGGGGAAGGAAATATTGCACTCTCAAGGCACTATTTTACTGAATTCTGCTAAAGTATCTAGAGAAATACATCCCTCAATTCAATACTCTCCTACAATTCAATGTCTTTCCTACAGTTCCTTTTCACATACCAGCCTTCCTCCCATGGTTTTATCCACAGACATAATGAGGAAGA